>BLSH010130462.1:497907-515699 GCA_018402905.1 Glandirana rugosa | reverse complement strand
TGACCGAATGAAATGACCGTTCGATTCGATGTTTTTTCTCGACGTAAATGAGAGCTAACCTGTCATGTAAGCGCAGTGTCTGGTGCCTCATTATACCTTAAACTGGTTACACCTCTCCCCTGCAGTACACAGCCAAAGCCCCCCAAAAACCTCGACTTCTGGGTATGGAGAGAATAAGCACAGAGACTCTCATAAGGAAGCGCTGTATGCATGAGCAACCAATCGCTGGTGCCAAGCACTCTCTGGGGTGGGTGCATGACTAAGCCTATGCAAATACCAACTTTCAGTGAGCCAGAATTTGCATAGGATTTTCAGAGGTATGCTGAAGCATATTACGGTCCCTTCTATTAAATGCAGCTCTTTTTTGTAGCTTAGCTTGCCAGTAAAGTAAGCCAGTGCTATAAGAAATTTGTAGACTGCCACTGCTGACCTGCCTGGGTGGCTCAAGCTCCAGAGTCACTAAGCTAGAACAAGTATGGAGCCAGTTAAGTGCTTGTTCCTGGTCAGTGATGCAAAGTATTGAAGCCACTGGATCAGCATGACAGCCAAGCAACCAGCATTCTCAGGATAGGTTGGCCATGGCAGCATGTGTTTCTTTCAGTGCAGGTTTCCTTTAAGTATGCCCAGATACATTTCCACGCTCCATTTCCGAACAGACATTTGGGTGCTGGTGCAAATTGTTCTATCAATGTGTGACCTTTAAGTTAATATTTTAAAAATTGACTATATCCATTTATCCTCGTTTACCAGAGGAATGGATTAAAAACCCTAAAAGGATTGTTCTCCCAGGCAGCGAGAGTGTTAATATCTGCCTATGCAAATCCATCCACTTGCTTCACATCCCATTGTAATTAAAATGAAGGCACAGGGCAAGGACTGAGCACTTTGCAAAGTCTGGAAGCCCCAAAGCTCAGGCAGGATGGGATAAAAGCCCAGAGAAATGCTGATAAGACCAGATCCAGCCTTGTCACTGCTATAATGGGAGCGCTCACTGCATCTCAATCACCTCCTATGTATCATGTCTTCTGCCACCTCACCCTGTGACACAGTGATGGTGACATCCAGACAGTGTCACCACGATCCTCTCCAGAGATGTGATGGATGGCCTTGCACTCTTTATTCATACAGAAAGGGAGGAGGAGTGGGAAGTATTATAGCAGCACAGCTAAGGAAGAATCATGCTGTAACATTGCTGCTCGAGGGTCCATTGTAGACGCATTTTCTGGATAACATTGCTTTTTGGTTTGTGTTTCAGCCGTAGAACAGTGGAGATGTGGAATGTGGTGGCAAGGTCAACATTTTATTCTAGGCTTATGAAATACCACATTTTAAGAATAGGAAAAAATTCCAATTAATTGCAGCATAGCAAGTGCATCTTATTCTCTGGATTGAAGGACTTTGAAGGCAGGGATGCTTGATATTACGTACTAACCAATTAATCTGGAAGGGGTATTCGAATCAGAATGTATAGTATATTTAACCATATTTTATACCTAATGCTGCAAGGCCAATGGCTGTTTCCTCCTAATATAGTAGGGACATGAAACAAAAGAAAATGTTATGTGGAGAATGGCACTGGCTTGGCTTTCTTCTTCCTGAGCTGAAATCCTATAATGCCCCTTGAGAAAGAAATATCTGATATTGGGAAAATGTACACACTCCCTTCCATGATAGAGCTTGGAACCTCAGTGACCTGTCATGTGGCAGTGGTGGGCATGCCTAGCCATATCAGGGCTGGTGCAAGCATTTTTGACACCCTAGGCGAAACCTCATTTTGCCGCCCCCATTGGTTCCACCCCTGACTCCACCCCCCCTTTGCCTTTCCCATGTGACAGGAGGCGGCGCTATACAGGAAGCATCGGCTCTGCTTCCTCTAGCGCTGGCTCCAGTGCTGCACTGTGCCTCTAATTACACCACTGGTCGGACGGAGCAGCTGCCTGAGACTGAGTTAGTTATATTCTGCAGCCTGCAGAGCATGCAGACACGGAGGGAAACCAGCGCCCGGGCGCCCCTAGGCAGCAGTGCGCCCTAGGCGGCTGCCTAGTTTGCCTAGTGGTAGCACCGGCCCTGAGCCATATGCAAATATTGACTTTCAGGAAAGTCAGCGTTTTCACAAAGGGCTACTGTGATGTACTGTATGTACATTAGAGGGATACTATGGTGGATCATAAAGGCGGGCGGTCTAATTACACTACCGGTCGGATGGAGCAGCTGCCTGAGACTGAGTTAGTTACATGCTGCAGCCTGCAGAGCATGCAGACGCGGAGGGAATCCAGTGGTCGGGCGCCCCTAGGCAGCAGTGTGCCCTAGGCGGCTGCCTAGTTTGCCTAGTGGTAGCACCGGCCCTGAGCCATATGCAAATATTGACTTTCAGGAAAGTCAGCGTTTTCACGAAGGGCTACTGTGATGTATTTGTACATTAGAGGGATACTATGGTGGATCATAAAGGCGGGTAGTCTAATTACACTACCGGTCAGATGGAGCAGCTGTCTGAGACTGAGTTAGTTATATACTGCAGCTTGCAGAGCAGTGCGCCCTAGGCGGCTTCCTAGTTGGCCTAGTGGTAGCGGCGGCCCTTAGACATATGCAAATATTGACTTTCAGGAAAGTCAGCGTTTTCACAAAGGGCTACTGTAATGTACTGTATGTACATTAGAGGGATACTATGGTGGATCATAAAGGCGGGCAGAAACCCTGGATGTTAGATGTGGAGCTGGAAGGTTACTTCTATGCCCATGAAGGGGTTAATGATTTTTACGTACTTGATTGGTATGCTTTTATGTTTCAATAAATTTATTCTGAGACAAGAACAGGATCTGAGGGTGGAGGGGGCTATTATGCTGTTTAAACCACATGTGATAATTGTCAAATGATTTGTGGCCACCATCTTTTTTGCAAATACCAACATTTCCCTTTCAACCATGCAGTACAGGAGAATAGCTATGCTCAGACCGGTAATTCCATAGGCGATGAAGAACCAGTTGTCATGTGTAAGTTGCTGCTGTCACTGTAAAAACACTTCTCTTTATTTGACTTTGAGGTTTTTCAATTGACTGATTTTAAAGTAACATATTTCTGCAAACTAATCCATCAATATCCGGTCCTGCTAAGTTCCTCCTGACTCCCCCAGAAGGAGTAAGACAGTAATCTGATCCTCTGTAAGTTAAAGAATCCCCCGTGCTGGCTTCCATTCATTGCCTACTTTAGCCATCAGAGGATATAGCCAACACACTAGGGGATCTGTCAGCGTATGATCAGATGTCTGCTCGAGCACATCCTTCGTCCTGCTTCAGAACCCTATAAGCAGAAGACTTCAGGCATTGCTTTAAGGAAACCTGTACTGGGAGAAATATGAAGGCTGCCAGTGCTACTCTTCTGCTAAAAATGCTAGTTCCCTAAAAAGCATGCAGTCAGTGAAGTCGGAATTTCCCGATCTGCATACTTGTACTGGGTCAGTGACTCAAAAAGCATTCAAGCAACCAGCAGGTTGAAAAGGAGAGTTAGGGCCCGTTCAACTTCACACTGGCATTAAGAGCAGGCGTTTAAAATGCCCCTCAAACGCCTATGCACAAGATACAATAGACAGCACATAGTGCTGTTCACACTAAGCGTTAGCGTCACGTCGCTTCAAAATTAAAGCCTCGTGTTGAGTTAGGAGGCGTTTAAAGCCTTTCAACATCTCCCATTCAAGTCTATGGTAACGCCTCTCTGCAGGCATTTTCAGCGCATTATTGGTGCGACTTAGAATCCGACATCCCTGTACGACTTCATCGCGGCTTGCATTCATCTTCTTTAACAGAAGTTAATGCGGGTCGTATTGAAGTCGTAGCAAAAGTAGTGCAGGAACCTTTTTCTAAGTCGAAGCAACTTGAGCTGCACGTTCAATTGCAGTTAATGGGGCGCGACTTTTCATGTGACTTTGAGCTCTCAAGTCGCATGATAAGTCGTGGCAGTGTGAACCAGGGCAACAGGCCATAGACATTGTGCATTCTCGATATGACCACCTGATGATTTTTGTCACAGGTTCTAACATAATTATACACAATTAGATCACCCAAGCATGTTTATACCTATGAAGTCAGGAAAGATGGGCACACCCAAGCACCTGCAACTCAAGCCTGGAAGGGAAAGCAGCTTAAATCATCCAACGGCCCATTGCTATTTCTTCAGATTATTGAGGTAGAAGATTGTGGAGCAGTATTTTAACACTTTCTGCAAAGAAGGCTGTCACTCAGAATTGTCTGGACCAGGAGACCATCATCATGATATGAGTGTGGTCACCAACAAGCTGATCCAAAATAGGGGACAGGAAGAATAACTTTTTCTCTATGAATAGGCACAGGAAAGAAGAAGGGGAAGTCTGCGATTACTGCAAGTTTAGGATAACCACAGGTTCATCCTGGGAAAGCTGTACTTATATTAAAGGACTCGGATCTTCCCTGTCAGTACTCCACCGTAAACCATACAGCTGTATATGTAATTATAGGTAGTGTGACATGTAGCTGTGTGTGACTACCCTCAGGCAAAAGACAAACTGGAAGCTCAGCTAGCAATGCATGACCTATAGAGACAAGAGAAAGGGAAGTGGCAGTTGGATCTAGAATATCAGAGGGAGGAAGACTAATCCATACAACCAATATACTAACCTCCCCAATTAATTATCCCTCCTTACAGAAGCATGTGGTTAGCCAGCTTGAGTCCATTGCCTGATCCAGTTGAAAGTAATGACTACAATCTCATATCTATGGGTACAATAAGATCTGTGTTTTTCTGAGCTATAATGATACATATTGGTCTAAAGCAGCCTATCTCAACCTTTTCAACTTGGAGGAACCCTTGAAATCTCGTTATGGTTTCAGGGAACCCCTGCTAGAATTTACTGTATCTACAACTCATGATACATTAGTGTGATGGTCAATGGGAAGAATGCTCCTTACACTTGTGGTCATTGGGAAGAAGTACCCCCATCAAATACCGGTACTTAAAAAGATCAATGGTACCAGTGGAAACATTTCTAAGAGGCAGACATTACTCAATGCTTAAGGAACCCCTAGCAACCTCTGGAGGAACCCTAGTGTTCAATGGAACCCTGGTTGAGAAACCCTGGTCTAAAGAATACTTTTAGGAATGACGATTGACCCTTGGCAATATGTGGTAAAATTGGTTGACTACAAAGGAATACAGTATATAGCTGTATTGAATCTGTTGATACCAAACAAATGACAGTTTGTTCCAAGCACAGAAACCCTGTATGGAGGAGCAGACAGTCCCACCAAACATCCAGAATGTTGATGCAGTGGAATTTTGAAAGTTTAGCTACACACGCAGGTGACAAGAGAGAACTGGCATTTTGCTGCTCAGATTTAGGAGTGGTCAGATTGCTGGAACTTAGTAATGAATAGAGCTTCACAGCCCAACCCTCTATTACTAGTGCTGAAAGCCCTGTATTCCCCAACATATAGGTGTGATTAAACAATGTATTCCAGTTTGGCTCTGCAAGGAATTTTTCATGAATGTTTTGTAAGATTAATTTTATCTGGCGGCCTGCAGGATTTGTAATTAATTGCCCTCAATTTACTTATATCATGTGTCTCACCAGTTCCATTCACATGGAAGTAAATTGTATTGCATTGTAAATTGTCCACTGACCAAATTGAAAACAAAGCTTTCAAAATATGGTTGCATGTGACTCATCCAATACCATTGCAACTGCTGTGTAGCCTGTACTAGTAGTACTCATAAAGGATAAATATATTCAAAATGTAAAATATATTTAACCACCTCAATACTGGGCACTTTCACCCCCTTCCTGCCCAGGCCAATTTTCAGTTTTTAGCGCTGTCGCCCTTTGAGTGACAGTTGCGCGGTCATGCAACACTGCACCCAAATGAATTTTTTTATCTTTTTCTTCACACAAATAGAGCTTTCTTTTGGTGGTATTTAAACACTGCTGGGATTTTTATTTTTTACTAAAAAAAAAAAAAAAAAAAATACCGAAAATTTTGAAAAAAATAAAAGTTTCTTATTTTTTTGTCTCTAAATTTTGTAAATAAGTATTTTTTCTCCTTCACTGATGTGCACTGATGAGGCTGCACTTATGGGCACTGATTAGGTGGCACTGATGAGGAGGCACTAATATGCTGCACTGATGGGCACATTATAGGTGGCACTGGTGAGCACTGATAGGTGGCACTGGTGAACACTGATAGCTGGCACTGGTGGGCACTGATAGGTGGCAGTGGTGGGCACTGATGAGGAACACCGATGGGCGGCACTGATGGGCAGCACTGATCGGAGGCACTGACTGGCATCACTTATGGGCACTGATTGGTGGCACTGATGGGCACTGCTGGCTCTTTCCTGTAATCAGGGCACTGATGATCAGTGCCCTGATTACCTGCCCAGGTCTCCTCTGCAAGGAGATGCTGCTGATCGGCACTCCTTGACACACACTCTGTTAGTGTGAGACAATGAGAGCCGATTCACGGCACTTCCTTAATTGCATGTGACCGGCTGGGATTGGACACAGCCGATCACATGGCTAAAGAGCCGCGGCCGTGGCTCTTTACAGAGATTGGGGTCGCGCAATAGCAGCCGTTCTGGAGCGCCGTCATATGACGTCCTCGCTGGAATGAGAGCTGCAACGTACCTCCGTCATTTGATGGTCGGCGGGTGGCAAGCGGTTAAACCAAAGCCGAAGAACAAAAATTCTAAATATTGTAGTTTACCAGCCTTTAGATGTGTGTTCAGTCTTCAGACAATGTTTTAGAAGTACATTTCCAGTAAGTACAGAAAATACATGTTGATCCTGCCAGAAATCCAGTGCACTTCCAACTCCCTAAGTACTGAACTGAAATCCCAAACAATGTTCCTCAGTTCCCAGTTCTTTTCTATGAACCACAAAACACCCGTGTACGTCATGGTGATGAGGCCAGAGAGATGTGTTTGTAATTGATACCAAGAGAACAGCTTAGGGCAGCCTTTGCCAACTTTCTTACCTTTCTTTCTTTACCTTACAGTATTTTTCCGGTCTTGGTAACCCCTGCTAAAACCAATTCAGTGGGAAGAATGCCCCTTTCATTGATGGCCAGTGGGTGGAATGCTACCTCTTGGAGTAGTGGTCAGAAAACCATCCTTACAGATAGCTAAAAAGATCATTGGTGCCATGCAGCAGGCATTGCCAAGTGCCATTAGCCCCGGAGCTATGCAGGCACCATCCGGTGGTTGGTCAATCAGCCATGGCACAAGAAACCCCAAAAAATTAACCAAAAAGAGAGGGGGGAGGTGGGAAATACCTCCCATTAATTACAAATCAAGTGTGAGTTCAATATGTGGTACTGAGAGCTGAAGGTTCACTGGGGGGCATCAGTTCCGGGAGTCTATGACACCAAAAAAAACAATAAACGAAACATCCATAGAAATATGATCCCCAAATAGTGATGAAAAGTAATGCAGTAAACATCTGCAAGGGGCTTCTGTGGAGGCTTCTTTTTGGTTAATTATCAGACCATATTGGAATTCATGCATTTTATTGCAGATACGCACCTTGCATCTGCTCCTGAGGAAGTGGAAGGAATCCACGAAACGTGGTGAGCTTTTTGGATGCAGCGTTGTTATAATCATGTGTATACAATCTAGACTATATACATGTTTTTTTTGCAATCATGAATAATTTTTACCGTAATATGCTGATGTGGATCAGAGAGTTTTGTTTGTTACAAATCAACATTATTATTTACAATTGTACTGTGCTATGATGAAACATGAGTACATAAAGTATCTCACAAAAGTGAGTACACCCCTCACATTTTTGTAAATATTTTATTGTATCTTTTCATGTGACAACACTGAAGAAATGACACTTTGCTACAATGTAATGTAGTGAGTGTACAGCTTGTATAACAGTGTAAATTTGCTGTCCCCTCAAAATACCTCAACACACATCCATTAATGTATAAAACACTGGCAACAAAAGTGAGCACACTCCCAAGTGAAAATGTCAAAATTGGGCCCAATTAGCCATTTTCCCTTCCCGGTGTCATGTGACTCGTTAGTGTTACAAGGTCTCAGGTGTGAATGGGGAGCAGGTGTGTTAAATTTTGTGTTATCGCTCTCATTCTCTCATACTGGTCACTGCAAGTTCAACATGGCACCTCATGGCAAAGAACTCTCTGAGGATCTGAATAAAAGAATTGTTCTACATACAGATGGCCTAGGCTATAAGAAGATTGGCAAGACCCTAAAACTGAGCTGCAGCATAGTGGCCAAGACCATGCAGCGATTTAACAGGACAGGTTCTACTCAGAACAGGCCTTGCCATGGTCGACCAAAGAAGTTGAGTGCACGTGCTCAGCGTCATATCCAGAGGTTGTCTTTGGGAAATAGACATATGAGTGCTGCCAGCATTGCTGCAGAGGTTGAAGGGATGGGGCGTCATCCTGTCAGTGCTCAGACCATACGCCGCACACTGCATCAAATTGGTCTGCATGGCTGTCATCCCAGAAGGAAGCCTCTTCTAAAGATGATGCACAAGAAAGCCCACAAACAGTTTGCTGAAGACAAGCAGACTAAGGACATGGATTGCGGGAACCATGTCCTGTGCTCTGATGAGACCAAGATAAACTTATTTGGTTCAGATGGTGTCAAACGTGTGTGGCGGCAACCAGGTGAGGAGTACAAAGACAAGTGTGTCTTGCCTACAGCCAAGCATGGTGGTGGGAGTGTCATGGTCTGGGGCTGCATGACTTCTGCCGGCACTGGGGAGCTACAGTTCATTGAGGGAACCATGAATGCCAACATGTACTGTGACATACTGAAGAATAGCATAATCCCCTCCCTTCGAAGACTGGGCCGCAGGGCATTATTCCAACATGATAACGACCTCAGACACACCTCCAAGACAACCATTGCCTTGCTAAAGAAGCTGAGGGTAAAGGTGATGGACTGGCAAAGCATGTCTCCAGACCTAAACCCTAATGAGCATCTGTGGGGCATCCTCAAAACAGAAGGTGGAGGAGCACAAAGTCTCTAACATCCACCAGCTCCGTGATGTTGTCATGGAGGAGTGGAATAGGACTCCAGTGGCAACCTGTGAAGCTCTGCTGGACTCCATGCCAAAGAGGGTAAAGGCAGTGCTGGAAAATAATGGTGGCCACATAATTGACACTTTGGGCCCAGTTTGGAAATTTTCACTTAGAGGTGTAGTCACTTTTGTTGCCAGCGGTTTAGACATTAATGGCTGTGTGTTGAGTTATTTTGAGAGGACAGCAAATTTACACTGTTATACAAGCTGTACAAACTCACTACTTTACATTGTAGCAAAGTGGCATTTCTTCAGTGTTCTCACATGAAAAGAGATAATAAAATATTTACAAAAATGTGAGGGGTGTACTCACTTTTGCAAAATACTGTATATGAATCAATAAATGTGTTATACATATATAGATTGCAGCCGCGTGCTTCATTTAAAGTCCCAACTCCTTCTCTTTTTTTTATGGTGTAAACAGACAGGCAGTCCATTTACATCCGATCGCCCAAAGAGGAGAGCAGGCTGCGTCTGTGTCAGCTCTGGATAAGTGGTGCGGACACGGACAAGCCATCCCATCCGCCTGCTCAGCGGAGATCAGCGGGCAGATTCTGTGCTGAGCAGACGGACTCCACCAGGAGTGAAATGGGGCCTTGGTCCTCTTGAAAAAATTCTCCTAACTTCCTGTTTTGACTACTGGGACAGGAAGGGGCACACACAGCAATAAAAACTTTAGAGATGTTTGAGCTAGAGTTGCAATCTAGTCTACCCATCCCTAGCTTTATTTAACACCTATGTATAGGTCTTATGGTTGCTTTAAATTAAAAAATTTAATACATCTATTTAATGTGGCATCACAAAAATTGCATGAAAATCTGTATTGCAGTAACCCATAACGGCTGATCAAATTTCCACATTTATGAGAACAATGCACAAAAACAACCAATTGGTTGTTTTAGGTTTGCACATATTGTTCCGTGCCTTACTAAAGATATGAGTCTTTGTTATAGATGAATGAGAATCACAATTTTTTGCTTATAATAAAGATCACGATTCTCGCGGCGTAACATCTTACATATACAAAAAAAATGGGCTAACGGTACTGTTTAGTTTTTTTTTTTGAGAGTGTCGTTTTTTCCCAAAAAATTGCGTTTGAAAGACCACTGCGCAAACACCGTCTGACATAAAACATTGCAACAACTGCCATTTTATTCTCTAGTGTCTCTGCTAAAAAAAAATATATAATGTTTGGGGATTCTAAGTAATTTTCTAGCAGAAAATATTGGATTTTTACTTGTAAGCAACACATGTCAGAAAAGATTTAGTCTTTAAATTGTTAAACTAAACTCTTCTATACACTGTGGAGTTCACAGTGTGTAGTTACATTGTATCTCTTCTAGCATCTTTTATTAGCAGTGAACTCAGAGTTGGCTCTCTGCCCAGACTTGGCAGTCTGCCGAGATAGGAGACACTCAAGTCGCTCCGACTTGCGGAGCGACTTTGCTAGGCGATTTGAAAGCAACTTCAGCGTGACTTTGGGCAACTTATAGCGCGACTTGAGGCGACTTACAACATGACTTCATGCCAGGCGACTTAGCTGTGGCCAATCAGAGAAGGGAGGGAGGGGGTTGCCCTAAAATAAATTCTATTCTTTTCACTGTGAAGTGGCTTATGTTTAGATGGGGGATCCGACTTGGAGGCAACTTCCATTGAATTCTATGGGCACAAGTCGGATAGAAGTTGCCTCCAAGTAGTACAGGAATCTCTTCTGAAGTCGCCTTGAAGTCAGAGTGACTTCAGTAGTGTATATTAAGACGGCTCCCATTCACTTCAATGGGATTTCTTGTGTCAAGCGACCTGGGGCGATTTGAGGCGACTCAAGTCGGATCGCAAGTCGTCCCTATGTGAACCGGGCCTTAGAAAAAGATTCCTGGGGAGACTTCAGGCGACTTGCATTGATTTCTATTACAGTCAAGTCACGCTGAGTTGTCCCACTACTCGTAGTCCATTAAGTGCACTGAAAATCGCGGTAATGCCTGATGGAGATCGCAGGGGGGGGGGGGTGAATCGAGATCGCAATTTTATTACGATTAATTATGCAGCTCTAATATGTTATAACCTTAGCCAAGGACTTTTTAGCGAGTAATTTGGTTTGGATGAAAGACCTAGATGGATCTGTTTATACTGTACTCTTCTCTGTGGTACTTTTCCATACTACCTTCCGTCAATACCCATTTTATTTGGTACACAGTGCACTAAGAGTCTTCACCCTTATTTCCCATTAGTGCTATTTCCTCCTTGGTTATTTTATTTAAATAATTAATTCTGCACAAGTTCATACAATTGGAAAATGAGTTGGAGGAACGGGAGTGGGGTTAAATGACTCACGTTGGAAAGAATGCCTTGTGGGGAATAGAGAAACCCAATACACAAGGATCACTAGTGTATGGGCAGAACATTGCATAACCTGCTTCGTATATTTAACACAAACTCAGAGCCCAATTTACCGGGAGCCTGCGCTATTGCCAAATTGTATTTGTGAATAAAAAGGTTACCAGTGTGATGTAAAAAAATAAGGAAAGTAGAGGAAAATGTGCGTTGTATTAAAAGCTTTTTCAGATGGATGTTAAGTCCTGTCTCTCCGTCTTTTTTTTAAAAGATTTTTGTAGAAACCAAAATTAGGACAAGGTAGGACGGAGATGGAAGGGAAGAATATATTTTCGGTCCCTATGTAGCCTAAATGAAGCAGCCTGGCTCAATGGGGACTGTAAATACGCTCGTGTTTTGTGTCTCCGCCACCTTCCCCCACACTTTTATTTTTCAAAAACATGACAGGGGGAAACACAAGGGAGGGGGATCTAACGGGAGTGTGAATGCAGCCTGATTTAATTCCGAATTTTCCTTTTCTTGTCTCTGTAGGTGAAATTCACTCAAGCCTTTCTCCTTTTATCATTCAGCAACCAAAGCGTTAACGTGCTCTTGGCTAGTGCCCCATGTCTCATACACCCCCTCCCTGGCTTGTTTCTCTGAGGGGAAAGGAAAGGTATTTTCTTAAATCCACAGTACTGAGCCTGGAATGGCTCCTTAATTAAAATCCATTTAAGGACTGATTAGCCGTGTAATTTGCCCTAATACTGACGATTATGGAAATGTTCAACCTGACACAAATTCATAAAAAGCTGCCATTCTAGACTGCAGGACAAGTGAGGCTATCAAGTTCACGGGTGTGATGGATACAGGAAGAGAAGCATGGATCTTTGGAGGCATCTCAGGGTCTTCTGTGAGGGCCACCCGATTGTTGTATGGGGCTTAGAGTCAGATATGGTGAACACAAATCTCTGGTGTTTCAGAATATAACAGGAGGCACTTGCTCATAACAGAGATCATCATCAGCGTGAGCCTCGGTTAAGGAAAAGCCTGACCGAATTGTCTCAGATGGTTAGGTTTTTGTCTCCCCAGCAGCCAATGGGATGCTGCCTTTGCACTATATTGGGGTGAAAGAATGAATATTATTGCTTGCTGTAAGGCAGGTCTGGTTGACCGTTCCTCTTGCACTCTTTTATAAATTAGGCCCATGATACAAAGGTTTAGAAGATTAGCTCCGTTGAGCTTACTAGAACATTTCTCATTTTAGATCTTTGACAGATTTCACTGCGCACAGTTAAAAAAAAAAAAAGAAAAGCGGAAAAAAAAGACGATACTGAGAACTGCACTTTGTGGAAACCCATTACAGTTGATAAATGGTTGTCTGTCATTATTTGGAAATTGGGCAGGTATTATGCCTTTCTGAAGGTGCATGCACATAAGATAAGAAAGCATTTGCTAGATCCAGCCATTTTAGAGATTATCTAGCCAGATTAGAGAATAATATTGGAAAAGCCGTTCTTGGTGATCACTTTCGTTTTTTTCCTTAAGACAAGCTGATGCCTGTATACCCCCTGGGGCACACAACACACACTCTTTTCTGTTTCATAATCACCAACCAATATGAACATGCATGGTTGTGCAGTGATCATTGAGCGGCCAGATTGTGCTGGCCATCATCTAGTCAGGTATTTGGCGAAGAATGATGGATGGGAAGACATCTGCCTGTCCTTAAATGCACTTCCATACATCTGTGACTGGCTGCAATTGTTATTGTGATTTGACTGCCGGTACCCATTGGTACTAAGGTTTTCAAACAACAGGCAATATCAATGATCAGAGGCACTTGTCGTCACCTCCCAGGAAAACCTACGCAGCACAATGCTTACCCACTCATTTTGCAAAAGATGCTGAAATCGGGCTCATTCCTTGCCAAATTCAAGCCATGTATTGACACCGTAAATGTGGTTGTTTTTCATCCAAAGTTTTAAAAGCTTCTGGCAAGCTCTACTCTTTTCTCTCATTAGGTTCTCTGAATATTCAGTAGGGGTGGCACACAAGCTACAGAATAGCTTCAACGTCTGCTGCAACACTCTTAGCAGCAATTTTGTCTAGAGGATAATCAGCGCCTGACAATAGCTGTAAAATTATAAACAATTGGGTATTTCTTTCATACAAGGGGAATTTTCCACCATTGACTATTGTGATATTTGCTGTAAAATTTCCCCATGTTTATTTGAAAAAAAGAATGTGGTCAGTAAAAAGCACCCATCGTGTAGACTGGTAAAGGTAGGGGGAAGCAGGAAAATATTCCAGTAGTAATGTATATTGAGTTTGTATGATTTTTTTTTTCTTTGTTAATTATGGTAGCAGTAAAAAAAGTTAAAGCGTTTGTAAACCCAACATTTCATATTCCTGATATGTGATGGCTGTACCATGTACTTGTATGAAAAAGTACCCCGTATTGCTTCCTTTGTGTGAAATCCCTGGTGTTCCTGCCAGACCCTCTACTTTCCTATTAAAAACTGACCACACTAAGCAGGAGTCAGTTCTCTAGCTAATTCTGCTCTCCTTCAATGATCAGACTTGTCCTCACACCCACTCCCCCCTCCACCTGCACAGCCTTTCACCGGGAAGCTCAGTGTGCTGCTGCTTCTCCTCCCCCCAGCTTTGTGCAGCTGAGAACGGATGGAATATGATCGCTTCTAAATAAAGGGAAATAAAGGTATTCATAATTTATTTTAAATCTATACACAAATGTTTTGCCTTTCATTTCTATTTTAAATTGAATGGGTTGTTTTACAAGGTGAGGGGTGACACTCACTTTAATCTCTTTTTCTTCTCTTTTTTTTTTTTTTTTTTTTTTTTTTTAGTCATGCGAATGAAACATTGCATAATAATATTTCCTATTGAGTTGGCTGGTAGGGCTGTGGCGTACTTGTTATATTGTTAGCTGCACTGAAAGAAGATTGTTTACAGAAATTCTGTGACTCTGTTTTTTTTTTTTTTGATGATGATGATGATTCAAACAAAAGAGCCTCAAAGCAAGCTCTTTTGCTGCATTTTCTCTTTAGTTAATCCAGAGTTCTCTGGAATTCCTTTATTATGTATTTAATATCATTTTCAAAATGAAGGTTGTGTATGAGAGGATATCAAAAACAGCAGTTAAAATAATTATTTAAAAAAAAAGATTTATAAAATTGACCAGAAATCATTTTAGTTTCCACTAAATTGTTTTTTTTTCTTCCCGGAAAAAAAATCATTGAAATTCACCAATTTTCTGAAATAAGTGAGATAATGGAGGTGTGACTTGATGACTTTGTTTTATTGTAATAAAAGCAATAGGCCAACTAAAAACCACAAAGAAAAAATCCAGTGAAAAACTGAGAAATGTGCGCCATGTTATTATTCTCTCCTTTACTCATGGAGAAGCCAGAAAGTGCTTTTGAAAATCTATGAGCAGTATAGGCTCAGCTGATAAAGCACAGAGCAAAAACCTGAACTGAAATAAATCTATGCATCACCGTGTTAGGATTATTACAAAATTGACAATTCTATGGTCCTCTCAATGTTATTTATTTTTTTTTGTGTTCTTTTGTACTTTACAGATTAGTCTTTTACCATACATGACAGATGCCATACTGAGCAGTGCTTTAGATAATTATTGGGAAATTGGGCTTAATGGATTCTTCAGCAGCCCATACAGGCTTAACAGAACAAGGTATGGCATTCTATTTAAAGTAACATTAAAGCTTCTTCAATTTTTTTGCAAAATTAAAATAATAAACATGTTATACATACCTGCTCTGTGCGATGGTTTTGCACAGAGCAGCCCCGATCCTCCTCCTCTTCGATGAGTGCCCCCATAGAAAGCCGCTTTCAATAGGGACACTCATGCGGGCTCGCTCCCGAGCTGCCCTGTCTGCGTCTATTAACATGGAAATGTAGGTTTTTTTTGGGGAATCATACTTGCCTAGCTGGATGCAGCATTGGTTTGATGCTGCATCTGTCCCCCGCCAGTTCTAAAGTCTCTTACACATGAGCCGATGGTTGGTCAACCAAACGTCCAATTTTTGTCCAAATTGGGCGACGGCAGTTTGGTCTAGCGTACTGACATGAGTCAAGTAATCGGCCAACAAAGCCGAACGTAAGGTGAATGTGATTTGTGCATTACGAACACAGGTTACACGACCGAACCCTTCCTGGATTCCGAGCATGCGTGTTTGTACTTCCAACATTTTGTTGGCCAACTTCTGTACACACGAGCCAACAATCGGCCTACGGCTTGTTAGCCAACACAAGTTTTCTAGTCTCATCGTCCAACAGAAATGGAAAACGGCTGTAGAATCGTGCGTACAAATGATCGGATTTTTGGCCAGTAGGCTGTTGGATGACCATTGTTGACCGATAATCGGACCGTGTGCACGGGCCTTGAGACTGAAAACCGAGCAATCAAACACCACTGATAGCTCAGTTCTCAGAGCTCCCTGAGCAGAGAGCTGGTGGCTGTCTGCTCTGCCCTGCTTCCCCCCCCCCCCCCCCACGTTCACTGGAGTGATGGGCTGTGGAGGGGGCCGGAGCAGCCGGGTGGCGGTCCAGGCATGTGGGTGGATCTCGACCAAATGGTCATGATTTTTCCAGAACCTGGACCGGCTATGTGACATCAGCCAACAGAGGGATTCAGCCCTCTCTGCTGGAAACGGGTCACAGGGGTGCAGAACGAACCATGAACAAGCTTTGGCTGTACTTCTCCTTTAAAGTGTATCTATGGCTAACTGATTGACCAAAGCAACTATTTATGTAGCTTTGTATAGAATAGGAAAGGGTTAAAATCCCGGACAATTGTTCAATACTGTCTGTGTCCCATTGAGGAGATTTTTTTGCTTTCTGTCCTCGAGACACAACTGGAAAGGATTGAAAATCTCTCCAATGTAAGGGGAAAGCTTCTTTCTGCAGTGGAGTGTATATGTTTATGTGGTGGGAGTATTAGCTTCATTTATACTTTGGACCTTTTTTTTGATCGGGCAAACCGTTACTCTGTAACAGCAGGAAATAACCTTGTACTGGCACATGGGTAATGTAGCTGATTAAAGGGAAGTTGGCACAGCCTGGCTGCATTGGCAGGTGGGTAAGAGGGGATCCCTTGTAAGGGAGGTCGCCAGCTGCAACTCAAGCACCAGAAGCAGACACAAGACTGGTGCTGTTGCTGAGCTCTCGCTGTGAATTGTTAGCCTGGATTTAACTATGCGGTAAGAAGAGAATGTGAAGGCTGTTTACAGCTAGTGCAAATAATGTGACAGCTGTTAGATTGCGGGCAGCCCTCACCATTCTCCTGCGCTTACACAAAGCTCTGATTATGGAAGACACAAGCAGGACTTACAAGTGCCTGGAAAAAGATAGATGCTTTCTTGGACACTGGGACTACACAGCAAGAACAAGACTAAATCAAAGCACTATTTTATCCTACGTTCCTTGTATGGAAATAAACACATATACTGTAGTATGAAGGCAGTTTACACATGTGACGGAGTAAACTGGTGCCATCTAATTCATTATTAGTGGATCTGTTCCCTGAGCACCGTGCCTGCATCAAATATCCAAAATTAATTAAATTACAGATCAATCAGGCTTATACGTTTTTGCTTTTAAAGGCCTCATGCACACTGAACATTTTTACAGCAGTTGTTTTTAGCTGCAGACGTTTTTTCCTACAGTCAATAAACTCCCCATCATGTTATCCTATGTGTCCATGCACACATAAGCTGTTATCAACTGTTTTTGGCTGTGGCGTTTCTGAGCTGTAAAAAAACCCCAAGACTAATGGGTGCTGAGAGACGTTTTTCAGCTGTAAAAACGCGGCTCACCAACATTTTTGATCCAAATACGCTCAAAAATGCTACTGCTGAAAAACGCTCAAAAACTCTAGTGCAAGAACGCTGAAAAACTCACTACAAAGCTACTGACGTTTTTTGAACATTTTTTAACCACTTCCTTACCGGCGTATTGTAAAAATACGCCGGCAAGGTGGACTCCCCATCCTAAGTGGACGTAATATTACGTCCTCTTGTTTTCGCCGCTTTGCGGGCCCTCAGGGGCCCGCATCGCGGCGATCGGGGACCGGCCGTGTCCCTCGGGACCCCGGCCTTCCGTGATCGGGGTAAAGAGCCAATAAAATTGGCTCTTTACCGCGTGACCGGCTGTGTCCTATCACAGCCGGTCACTGACATCAAAGGGGACTGAGCGGCGTGCACGCCGCTCGCGCGCGCCCCAGGGGGCGCGCAGCGCGGCGATCGGGGGGCGGGCTTGTCCCTCGGACAATGCCCGACCCCGATCACGGTAAAGAGCCAATAGTATTGGCTCTTTACCACGTGACCGGCTGTGTCCAATCACAGCCGGTCACAAA
>BLSH010130462.1:469026-495914 GCA_018402905.1 Glandirana rugosa | reverse complement strand
AGTAAAACCAATTATGACAACAACAGGGTGTGTCTGGACCGGACAACCAATTCAGTTCGGTTACGGACGTGTACGTATTCTCAGACAGGTTCATGAAAATAATAACTGTAAAAGAAGTACTTATCTCCAGAAACCTCTGAGATCATACACCACACAAAATCACTACCGATATGTTAATATCCTTACGACACTGGTCTATCGTGCAATGCCCATATCGAACCGAGAGTCTAACTCAGGAGTACGTGTGTCCTGTAATTGGTGAAGGTATGTCCTGTGAATGTGGGGGAAGGAATGGTCTGGTTAAAAGTCGAAAGTCGTGAGAGTGTGAAATTTACTGCAGTGTACCATGACTGAGTAATTGTCATTTAAAGTGTGAGAGTGCTGAAAGCTGAAAATTGGTCTGGTAAGGAAGGGGGTGTAAGTGTCCTGTATGGAAGTGGTTAATGTCCTGTGTGCATGAGGACTCAATCTGAGAGCCAAGCTATACCCGTAACGTGCTATCTGGTCACAGCATTCCTATAATTGTATAGCCATCACTAAAACACACCACATACTAGAGTCTCCAAAGACCTCTATTCATGAAGAAAATGTCAATAATAAAAGTACTTGGACAGACTCTTATGCATGTGCAGGCATTGGCTTGACTTAACCAACAGGCCAGGTCTGTGTGGGACAACAACAGTATTAACCAAAATGATGTCATTAATACGTTGTCCGCTTTGGGCTGACATGACTATTTATGGGAATATCAAAAAATCCTGGGTATGTTTGGGGATATTAAGCATGAGATAACTATGTTTTCCTGCCAGGATAATTATCTACTGAGTGTTGAAGGGGCAACAGAAAATGGTATGGGCTTCATATTGATTTAGATGTTCAGGCATTTCCATGGTCATACCACTGTCTTGTTGTAGATAAAAGATAAAGGCTTTGTCCTTTGATTGCCAAGACTCAGAATGATTTGTTTTCCATTTGTGTGCAAATAACCTCCCAGCTTCTAATACCTTGTCACTTGTGTTTATATGATAGGAGACAGTTGAGCAAATAGAGTGCATGAGTGTCAAAACATTTCTTGCCAATGGCTTCCACAAACAGGGCCACCTCAAATTTACTTAGGTGACCTAATTTTTTTATTTGGATATACACATTGGAATGATTCAACTGAAAATTCTAAAGAATGTGGAGGACAAATAAAAGTTGCACAGTGACGGTGCACACAGTCCCTGTAGATCAGAATGGTAATGATTAAAGTTTTAACGCTGGATTTCGGGTTTACTTTAACTTTAAACAGTTTGTCTGGGCCAACAGAACTATTTAAAGTGGATGTAAACCTCCACATATACCCAGTGAAGTGAACAGCATCAAATGACACACAGAGATGAAACAAATCCTCCTACATAGGTTTTACATGTATATCTGAAGTCTTCAGCTTTATATACTGTTTAGAAAGTACATGTCCTGTTAGAATTTTCTCTTCCTCATTCATCTGTGGGTTCCTGCAGTACACTGTGAGACAGCTGATTGGAGGAAAGGCACACACACCCCTCCACATAGACAGAGACTTGCAGGATATGCAGAGTTCTAACTGGACTTTAAAGGCAATGCCAGACAGTCAAGTATGGTAAAATAATTTTATGGAAATATTTTAAAAAGAGTTAGGCTGGATTCACATCTATCCGGTGCGAATTCCAGCCTGTGTGCTGCCGGGAAGGGATGGAGCCACCGTTTGGCGGCTCCTTTCCGTTCCCACAGCGCAGCAGCTGTGGGGGGGGGGGGAGATGGGGGAGGGGCCACGAGCAGGGGAAATACCCCGTTCAGTGCGGTGTGCATCTCCGTGTTAGATGCACTCCCATTGAATTCAATGGGCTGGGAATTCGCACCGCACTGCACAGAAAAGGCACTCGTTTTTTGTGCAATGCAGAGTGCGAATGCACCGCATATATGTGAACCGGACACATTGAAAACAATGTGTTTTCAAGTGTCCTGCAAATTGGATGCGGTTTAAGCCGCATCCAATTCGCATAGGTGTGAACCCAGCCTTAATAATATCCAAAAAATGAATAAAATATCAGTCACAAAGCACAGGAAGTACTTAATGTAGAACAGAACTCCAACGTTTCAACTTCTTATAAGTCTTCTTCAGGGAGTTTTAGTTCCGTACAAGAGTACATTCAATACAAGTACTAGTGAGAAAGAAATGTGCCCGCCGACAATGCATCCCACACATGGGTATCAACCATATGAGCAAAAACTGTTCAAAGGAAGATGGAAGGGTCTCTAGGTATATATAGTGTATTGTAAATAGTACTTATCCTGCATATCAAGCAACAGGAAAAGGAAGAGTGGGAGATCTCCATGAGACAAGAGGCCAGGAGCAACATCATCAGAACGGCAGAAAGGGGACTCCAAAAAAGTATTTTGTATGGGGCTAATTTCCCAGACACAGGGGATGGGATACATAAGAAACCACCCTCTAGATCATTGGTTCTTAACTCCTGTCCTCGGGACCCACTAACAGGCCAGGTTTGCAAGATAACTGAAATACATCACAGGTGATATAATTTGCTGCTCAGTGATTGCAGGACTCTAGTCTGCATCTCCTCAAGGTAATACTTAAAACATGGCCTGTTAGTGGGTCCCGAGGACAGGAGTTGAGAACCACTGCTCTAGATGGTGTATAGATCTCTAACAGATGCTCAGAAAAAAACAAACCTCACTTTTTTATTTTGACAGAGACTTGCAGAGCTCTCTGCTAATTTATTTATAGGCCCCCCCCCCCCCCCCCGACACAAATTTCAATCTGGTTTTATCTCATATGTCAGAACTTGTCAGAAGTTATCATGCTGATAACAGAAGAACAGAGCAGGAGAAAGCCATGGTACTCAGTGCTTTGACGAAAGATAAGAAAACACACTGCAGGTATACAATATCTCACAAAGGTGAGTACACCCCTCACATTTTTGTAAATAATTTATTATATCTTTTCATGTGACAACTCTGAAGAAATCACACTTTGCTACAATGTAAAGTCGTGAGTGTACAGCTTGTATAACAGTGTAAATTCGCAGTCCCCTCAAAATAACTCACCCTTAAGTGAAAATGTCCAAATTGGGCCCAATTAGCCATTTTTCCTTGGTAGTGTTACAAGGTCGCAAGTGTGTTAAATTTGGTGTTATCACTCTCACTCTCTCATACTGGTCACTGGAAGTTCAACATGGTACCTCATGGCAAAGAACTTGAGGATCTGAAAAAAGAATTGTTGCTCTACATAAAGATGGCCTAGGCTATAAGAAGATTGCCAAGACCCTGAAACTGAGCTGCAGCACTGTGGCCAAGACCATACAGTGGTTTAACAGGACAGGTTCCATTCAGAACAGGCCTCGCCATGGTTGACCAAAGGAGTTGAGTGCACGTACTCAGCGTCATATTCAGAGGTTGTCTTTGGGAAATAGACATGAGTACTGCCAGCATTGCTGCAGAGGTTGAAGGGGTGGGGTGTCAGCCTGTCAGTGCTCAGACCATACGCTGCACACTGCATCAAAGTGGTCTGCATGGCTGTCGTCCTAGAAGGAAGCCTCTTCTAAAGATGATGCACAAGAAAGCCTGCAAACAGTTTGCTGAAGACAAGCAGACTAAGGACATGGATTACCGGAACTACGTCCTGTGGTCTGATGAGACCAAGATAAATGTATTTGGTTCAGATGGTATCAAGCGTGTGTGGTGGCAACCAGGGGAGGAGTACAAACACAAGTAGTGTGTCTTGCCTACAGTCAAGCATGGCGGTGGGAGTGTCATGTTCTGGGGCTGCATGAGTGCTGCCAGCACTGGGGAGCTGCAGTTCATTGAGGGAACCATGAATGCCAACATGTCCTGTGACATACTGAAGCAAAGCATGATCCCCTCTCTTCGGAGACTGGCCCGCAGGGCAGTATTCCAATATAACGATCCCAAACACACCTCCAAGATGACCACTTCCTTGCTAAAGAAGCTGAGGGTAAAGGTGATGGGCTTGACCAATCATGTCTCCAGACCCAAACCCTATTGAGCATCTGTGATGCATCCTCAAACAGAAGGTGGAGGAGAGCAAGGTCTCTAACATCCACCAGCTCTGTGATGTTGTCATTGAGGAGTGGAAGAGGACTCCAGTGGCAACCTGTGAAGCTCTGGTGAACTCCATGCCCAAGAGGGTTAAATCGGTGCTGGAAAATAATGGTGGCCACACAAAATATTGACATTTTGGGCCCAATTAGGACATTTTCACTTAGGGGTGTATTCACTTTTGTTGCCAGTGGTTTAGACATTAATGGCTGTGTGTTGAGTTATTTTGAGGGGACAGCAGATTTACACTGTTATACAAGCTGTACACTCCCTACTTTACATTGTAGAAAAGTGTCATTTCTTCAGTGTTCTCATATGAAAAGATATAATAAAATATTTAAAAAATGTGAGGAGTGTACTCACTTTTGTGAGATACTGTATATGCCCAGCTCAAATTTCATGAATAGGGTTTATATCCACTTTAATATGAAAGTAACCAGGAGTTCGGATTTAAGCATACATCTGTCGGTTATAGCTAAATTAGGTCTAAAAACAACCTAGTTTAGACACACCTTAAAATAAACCTTTCCTGTCATTGTTGACATCCATTTCAGAATGTTGTCTGCATGATAATCTAACCCACTACCTTTTAAGCCGGCCATAGGTGGTGTGGTCTTCTTTCCTGCAACCACGGATTGCAGGAAATAAAACTGCTTGATTCCCCCATCAACACAGTCAGTGCTGATGGGGGAATCTCTCCCCTGCTGTTAGAGCTTACAATCTAGGAGGGAGGGTCAAGTGATTCAAAAGGTAATAGCTGTGGGGGATGAGCTGACGGATAAAATAAAAGTACAGTTGTTAGGTAGGGGCAGAATAGACTTCTCTGAAGAGGGTTTTCAGGGATTCTCTAAAAGCAAACAGTAGGAGATAGACAGATTGGAGTAGAGAGTTCCATAAGATAGGAGAGGCTCTGGAAAAGTCCTGGAGGTGAGCACGGGAGGAGCTGACGATGGAGCTAGAGAGCAGGTGGTCTTGGGAGGAATGAAGAGACAATTAGATTGGTATTTTGAGAACTGATTAGTGATGTATCTGGGGGCCGAGTTGTGGATGGCTTTGTAAGTTGTTGCTCTTGTGTTCTCCCGGCAGGGGAGCTGTCCTGACCTGGAGAACACACAGTGATTGTTGCTAGCGGCTATAGCTGTTGGCAATAATCGCATGAAAAATCTGACAGGCTGGTTGTACCCAAGTTGTTCGATCAATAGATCAGCTTGGGTACAATCAGCCCACCCATACATGGTTCGAATCTCGGCCGGTTCCTGCTGAACCAGCTGAGAATTTGAATCGTCTATGGATGGCTTTAGAGTCACCTATCTAGAGTAAAGGTTGTGCAATGTAATGTGCACGGCCAGCTTAAAGGCGTACACACGATAAGAAAAATCAGAAATAAAATTTCGTACGATGAACGATCTTCCGATTTTCATTTGGTATTTCATACAACAGAATATGAAATAGTATAGTGCTTTCGACAGCTTATTCCGACTTTTTGGATGACAAAAGCTGCATGTGCTACAAAATTTTTATTGTACGTGAACATAACGTCCGATTTTTGTTTAATTAGTACAGTTTTCATCTGAAAAAAAATCGTAAGAGCAAGACTACGCATTCTCGGAAACAAAAGCATACAAAACAATTAAACTCATGACTTCTGACGTTTTATTTTGTTGTATGACATTTTTTGTATGTTGAGTAACCTCTTCCCTTTCGATATGAGACTAGCATCCAACAAAACACGGACAAATCTGATCTGATCGTGTGTGCAAGGCTTTAGTAGGACAAAGAAAAATGTCAAAGTTCAGTCAGGAGTCCTTATTTGCATACTTTTTCAGGGTTGGTGATTCAGATTATTGAAGTCAGAAAGTCAGAAGGATAGGCAGGTAACTGGCATTTGAAAATTGAGAAGTTAACAATGGCAGCCACTTAGGAAATATTTCCTATAGCCCAGGATTACACTGCTGCGGATTAGAAATCTTACAAGTTCAGCTGAACTTGCAAAATTTCAAACCGGCAATCGGGGCGGTTTGACAGACATCTGTGTGGGTTCATGCACAGACGTCTATTCAAATCGCTCCCAAAGTTGCCAAAAGTAGTACAGGCGCCTAGGGTTGTCACCTCATCCCTTTAAACTCGAACACATATTAATTACACAGGTTTTGTGGCTGATTAAGGTGGTAATTAAACTCACTTGGTGCCTCATCTGCATTAAATTAGCCTCAGAACCTGTGCAATTCATATGGGTTCGGGTTTAAAGGGATGAGGTGGCAACCCTAGGCGCCGCACCGATTCAGACGGTGCCATTGCCGGCAATAGCCGCCGATTTAGCATGCGATTTGACATGTGAACGTGGGCTGAAAGTGAGCAGTAAAGGACATTCATGGACAAAGTCCACAGAAGGCCTAATAAAAAAAATAGCTCTGGTATTGTCTTGTATGCAGTCTAGACTTTGTGGCAGAGCAAAGCAGACAGTGTGTACTAGACAGGCCTCCAATGAGCGGGTGAAAGTTGACGCAATAAATATTTGTGCAAACATTGCTGTTTCATTTACATGCCAAATTGTTTTAGATTCTGCAGTGATTTGTTACTATTTGTATTGTACACATTGAGTTAGGACTGACCAGGTAACTATACAGGTTTCACCCGTATTGTAGTAAAGCACACGTTAGGGCATTGTGGTGCCATTCGCTTTGAATTGCACCCTATTACGTGAAATAAATGCACCTGCATCACAACACACAATAACAAAGTGCAGGTGCATTCTCTGGTCCATTGTGGTGCATTGGTAAAACAATTCAATTAGAAGAACCTGCCATTCCAGTAGCCCTTTCATCATTCTTTATTTTCGGTGGATGAGATGTTTATTGACATTTAAGGGCTTTTTAGTTTTCTTGTACGGATAATTTGAGATTGCTCACTGAGACTGTGGCATAGCCCTTGTGCATGGTTTTTCATTGCAGACAAAAGGCGCAGACACATTATCCATCCTCACTGCCTGTAGCTTGTAAAAACTGCTGTGGCTGGATGGTGCATCATGTGGTACAACTTTCAGGGCATTATGCGCCCATGGATGAATGCCCAGATTGCAAGATGTCTGCGTTATTTCCTGGACACATACTATCCTAAATTTTAGTATCGTGGTGCGCCATCCAGCCACAGCAACTTCCAGCCTCACATAGAGTTTTACAGGTTGCTGGCAGTGGGACTGGACGATGCACTTGTGCCTTCTGCCCACACGAAAATGTCAGAATCTCATTGAGGCCCATTTGTGCTGCTTCCTAAACGCCTGATCTTTTCAGTCTTTGTTTCCAATATTATTATAGGACAGTATACCTACGCAAAGGCTGAACAGTCCATTGCTTAGCAGTAAATTTATAAATGTTTTTACCCAACTTTCACCCAGGATTCACACATTTTCCCAATTGAATCCAGGTAGAAAAATATGTAAATCTTGTATTAGTTTTGTGAAATTTTTGAAAAAATTTATAAAAAGACCCCTTAGGGCCAGTTCACACATAGGCGATCCGACTTAAGGGGTGTCTTTGCTAGGCAATTTGAACCCGACTTCAAGGCGACTTCAGCGCGACTTTGGGGCGACATACAACGCGACTTAAAGCAACCTCCATGCCAGGCGACTTTGCTTATGGCCAATCAGAGAATATTGTTCTCTTCTGACATCATTCCTTTTACCTGGGTAAATTATTTTCTTTTTCCTGTAAAGTCCCTTCAATATAGATGGAGATCCGACTTGGAGGTGAATTCCATTGAATTCTATGGGCACAAGTCGGATAGAAGTCGCCTTGAAGTAGTACAGGAACCTTTTCTGAAGTCGCCTTGAAGTCAGAGCGACTTGGGGTGGCACAAGTCTGATCGCAAGTCGCGTGTGTGAACCGGCCCTTAGGGCATTTTGGCAGTGAAAATGATTTGAAAGTGAACACAAACTAAAGTGGCCATAGGTGATCCAAATTCAGCTTGTCCCTGCTGAACTGGCCAAAACTTCGGTCAGTGTGTGTCCGTCCCTGTCCGACAAAAGTTGATCATTAGATCGACTTCTGCTAAACTGACAAGAAAACCAAACCATAGCCAGTTTAGTGATTTCCCCAGATATCTTACGTGTCCCATGAATGTACATTTCTATGTGATCATCAGACACAACCCATGCTATTCTTGTCTCAGTGGCAGCTGACTTTTCCACATCGATCCATCAACCTGACAGAGTTTTAAGTCTGTACAGTTCACTCCAATTCTCACACTTTCCAACCCTGTTTCATTAATTGGGTTCACACTTATGCAAATTGGATGCGGGTTTCTCCACATCCAATTCGCATGTCAGGAGAGTGTGACCGGCTCTCAATGGAGCTGGTTCACACACCTTCGGGGTGGCCGCGGTCTGGATTTGGAAAGGGTCCTGCGAGTCTTTGGCTCTAAATTTGGTGCGAATTCAAGCAAAAATTCAGACCTAATTTGGGGAACAGAGACGCACCGGACTGTGAGACATGGCCTTAGGATTACAAAATAAATGTCTCAATATCTACGGGTCCCATAGAGGGGTTGGGAAGGTATCATTAAATGTACATGTAAAAAAATTCTTGACACGTGTACATAAAAAGTATAACTTATGCCAAACCTTTTTTTTGTTTTGGATAAAGTGCAGAGGGATTAGAATTAGAACCCTGGTTAGTCTTTATTGCTGTCTGTGCCCCCTCTAAGGAGATTCACTCTCTCTATATGTCCTGTTTACCATTATCATTGAGCCCAGGTTCACACTGAATGCGCGAATGAAATGGTGCGAGTTCAGCTGAACTCGCACTATTACATTCCCGCTTGTCAGTCCCGATTTCAGCGGCGATTTCACAGGCATCTGTGCGGGTCACTGCACAGATGCCTATGGAAATCACACCTGTAAATTGCAAAAAATAGTACAAGAACTACTTTTTGAAATCAGTGCAGCGTTGCACAGATTAGGACGGTGCCATTGCCGGATATTGCTGCCGATTTGACATGCGATTTGACGTCAAATCGCATGCCAAATCGTGTCAGTGTGAACCTGGGCTGAAAGTGAAAGTAAAGAAAATCCCAAATTTTGGGTTGTCCCCAGAAAAGTAATTGAGGGGAAATCTTACAATGAAGACACTAGTTCTGGAGACTTGGGTGTCCCCAAGGGATTTTCTTACGTTGTAGGGATTTCCTCTTACTTCCTGTTTGGGTATGGGACAGGAAGTGAGGGGAAATCTCTGAAATGGGACACAGATGCTGAGAAAAAAAAAATCTGACACCGATTATTACCCTCCCTTGCTCTATCCAAAATGAAAAAAATTGGCTATAGTTCTACGTTAACCACTTCCCGCCCAGCG
Source organism: Glandirana rugosa (assembly GCA_018402905.1). NCBI lineage: Eukaryota > Metazoa > Chordata > Amphibia > Anura > Ranidae > Glandirana > Glandirana rugosa. The sequence goes on along the minus strand of BLSH010130462.1, from coordinate 486,471 downwards.
TATAGTAAAATGATGTACGGGAAGTCATATGACGTCCGCAGGATAACCCCTGATCGCGCGCCTGTGGGGGCACACATTGCGGCGATTGGTAGTCAGTCTGACCCACTGCATTACCGATCAAGGTAAAAAGCTTTTTACCAATCACGGCTGGTCACAGTGTAAATAGGAAGAGCTGTTTATCGGCTTTTCCTCTACTCAGGTCTGCAGACCTGAGTAGCGGAGAGTCAATCGGCTGTTCTCGTGACAGGGGGGCCTGCACTGAACATTTATTAGCGCAGCCCCCCTCAGGATCACCACACTGGACCACCAGGGAGCCTGCCCAGGACCACCAGGGAACCCCCCCCCCCCCGGGACACCATAAGGAGGCCGCCCAGGACCACCAGGGAGATGATCAGGAGGCCGCCCAGGGAGCCCAAACTAGACCACCAGGTAAGGGCATACAGTGCACTGTAGGGATGGCACTGTGCCTTATGTGATGCCTGCCAGTGCCATCCCTAACAGTGCTATATGTACCAGTGCCACCTATCAGTGCCCAGCAGTGCTGCTTATCAGTGCCGCCTATCCATGCTACATATATGTGCCTCATCATCAGTGCCACCTCATCAGTGCCTGTCAGTGTAGCCTCATCAGTGCCCATCAGTGTGGCCACATCAGTGCCTGTCAGTGATTGAGAAAATGTACTTATACAAAATTTTGTGATAGAAACAAAGAAAAACGTATTTTTTTTAAAAATTCACACAAATATATGCACATTGGCCTTCCTAAAAGAGAGGGGGAACAGGAGAGGGGTCTGAAACTAAAGGAATTCAGTGGACTAAAAAAAAATTAAACCTGATACAATTTGAAGATATGGATAGAAATCGGGATCTTTATTCTATTTTTGTAATTTCTATGCTTTATGTTTTGTAGTTCCCAAGCTGTTTCTGCAGAATGTGACAATGTATGTTGTTATTTTATCTTTCCTGGTTATTGTTTCATTGGTGATAGTATCTGATGTCACTTGATGTGCCTGTATAAGCGATTACTATGTATTACCACTGCTCAGATGTGGTTATGCCAAAGGAAGGGTGTTCATAGTCTGAAACACATAAATACAGCAAAAACACACAAAAAACCCTTGCAGTGGGGTCGGGTCTCCCCTCTCCCCACCACTGCAAGGGTTAGAAGCTCATTTAAAGCAGTATTGGATTCTTCTTAAAAAATATATATATATATTTATATGTATGGGGCCCCCATATGCCATAGTGTGTTAGTATGCATGTCATATTAGCACATTATGGCAGACATAGCTGGCAAATCAGCCCTCCACAGCTGCGCTGTCACTGCTCCAGCTGGTCCTGGATGCTACCATCTTTGCCCATTCTTCCTTTTTGGTTTGTTCTCTCCATCCACTTGAACGGCCTTGGTGAAGTCATGTGCATGGGAGCCACTTCACCACCGCACAGAGGAGGTGTCGTAAACGTGGTCTGAGCTGCGCATGTCTGGTTTTTCATATTTAGACTATAATATGGCTTTTAAGTCTAGGGGGTACAGGAAGAGGCTGCATTACATACTTGACTCTTCATTGCAGCCATCTCTGGCACTGTCCTCTTCTTCCCAAAGCTCCAGTCTGTGGGCGGGCAGCATCATTATCTACAATGCAGGGCTATAAACCCTGTATTATACCTGGTGGGGGTAAGCGTGTGACCACAGCCAAAAGCGGCTTCCATTTCCAGGCAACACACAACATTCAGTTACATAGCTGAAAAGTTACTGAACCCACAACAATCAAATCAGTCTGTATATGCAGTAAAGCATGCTTGTTATACTCACTATGTAACCTAAGGGGTCACTCCTGCACATTGTGTAAAAAGGCTGTTTGATTATGTCTTCTCTGATCCTCCCCTTCTTCCATTGACCCCAATCCACATCTCCTGATAAGACAGAGCCTTGGAGGCACTCTGCACATGCACAGTTTGTTGTGCATTGCTAGAGAGATGTTTTTTTTTTTCTTGGGAAGTGCTTGTGATCAGCACAGGGCCAATCAGCACTGTCCAGACAGAGGGTCAGGGGTCCTGCAGCCTCATAGGATAATCACAGGAGAATGAGACCTCCTCCTACAAGCTTTAACCAGTGCTCTGCTTGACACTGATAGGAGTCACAAGACTGCTATAAACTGCTGCTGAGAAGAAGATATTTATCAGTTTATATTTACTAAAATAATTGCATTTCCATGTTCTGTGTACTTTGGGAGACCAGATATAGTGAATGCAGGGTTCTGGGTTTAGTAACACTTTGAAGTTTGAGTATGCCCTCACCTTGTAAAACAACCCATTCATTCATTCAAAATAGAAATGAAAGGCAAAACATTTGCATATACATACTGTATAAAAATGATTATAAATACCCCACTTTATTTTATAGGTGATCACATTCCCTCTGTTCTCTGCTGCGTAACTAACTCAGAGAGCTGGGGGAGGGGAGACAGCAGTCCACTGGCTCCCAGTGATTTACTGTGCAGGGCATAGGGTGTCACGACAAGTCTGATCATTTGGAGGACAGCAGGCTGAGTTCTCAGCACAACCAGAACACTGACCACACCTTGCACTCATGCCTAGTGTGGTCAGTTTTTGATAGGGCAGCAGAAGGACTGGCAGGGACACCAGGTATATCACACAAAGGAAACATATATGGTACAGCAGGCACATATCAGGATTATGAAATGTTGGGTTTACATGCTGTATTCTTTAAAGGCTGGGATTCACTCTTTTGCTTTGCAGTAACATGCATGTTGATGTGCAGGTTATGATGGTGTGCTGCAATGCATTTTATGTGTGTTTGTGCACTATGGTTCCATTCATTCTAAATGGATAATATTAATATTATTATTATAAAGAATTTATATAGCACCGACAGTTTGCGCAGCACTTTACAACATGAGGGCAGACGGTACAATTACAATACAATTCAATACAGGAGGAGTCAGAGGGCCCTGCTCATTAGAGCTTATAGTCCCGGTTTCACACTAGTGTGATGACAGACATCGCATGTGATTCGCACTGCAAACTGTATGGCTGAAATAGCATTGCATTCGCACCAAAATTGTACAGAACTCTTTTTTTGGTCTGCACTGGAATCGAATTGCGATTCCTGCACCATTTCACATTGCAATCTGTGAACCGATCTGGGGGTGTCATTAACTTTACATTGACATCAGGGTGTGTATAAATCAATGATTTAAAAAAAAAAAAAATCTGATCATGTTTTTGAGGTAACGCAGGCCCTTACTAACAGAATCAATGTGTGAAAATTGAACGATCGAAGGCCTGCGTTACAAAAGCAGATCCATCAATGTATGTAAAGAAGCAAGGTGGATAAAAATCAATGATTTAAAAAAAAAACAAATCAGATTTTTTAAATTTAAATCAGATTTTTTTTATTTAAATCGTTTTTTTTTTTTAATCAAATTTATTTTAATAAAATGCTTTTGAAGTAAAAATCTATCTAAAGATAGTTTTCTATTTAGGATACATTAATAATTTAGTTTATTCAGCATGAAATGGAGCTTAGTTATGTAGCATGAGGCTATATATTCTGCAATATTTACATTTTTGAATGAATCCAAGCTCTGCCAGCTGAGATAACATGCACTGCATTGATACAGTCACACAATTTCACAGTAACCATGAGATAAAACAAAGTTCAGGAATATTCCATTATCCTATTGTTTTGCAAATCTATGTACACTACAAACTGTATGATTGAATCGGTTCTGATATCGCTGTTTTACTAATCTGGCCGCTTATTCTAAATAGGAAACCTTAATTTTGTTTGCAAATATTAAAGATTGTAACTACCAGCAAGAATAAGTCCTTACATTTAAAGAGCACCTGTCATTTCAGATCCATCATAGCAGCGCCTGTTAGCAGCATCCACTCACCTGCTGCCGCCACGTCCCTCACCTTGTTGTGTCACTGCCGTATCACCAGTGTCCCATTGAAGTGAATGGGACTGTCGGTGAGTAAACAGCGGGTCAGAGGAGGAGCCCCTGCAGGACAGAGATGACAGTTTAAAAGTTCTTTAACCACTTCAGCCCCGGAAGGATTTCCAGCTTTAGGACCCGAGCCCTTTTTGCGATTCGGCACTGCGTCGCTTTAACTGAAAATTGCGCGGTCGTGCAACGTTGTACCCAAACGAAATTTGCGTCCTTTTTTTCCCCACAAATAGAGCTTTCTTTTGGTGGTATTTGATCACCTCTGCGTCGGTGGTATTTGATCACCTCTGCGTCATTTCTGATCGCCGCTATAAACAAAAGAAGAGCGACAATTTTGCAAAAAAAAACAAATTTCTTACTTTTTGCTAGAATACAAATAATAAAAAAAAAAATATAAAAAAACATTTTTTTTTCACCGTTTTTGGCCGATTTATATTCTTCCTCATATTTGCGATAAAAAAAATCGCAATCGGCGTTTATTGATTGGTTTGCGCAAAAGTGGTCGCGTTTACGGATGATGAGAATTCATTTTTGGGGTTTTTTTTTTTTTTACTAGTAATGGCGGCGATCTGCGATCTTTTTAGCGGTACTGCGATATTGGGGCGGACATGTCGGACTATTTTGACACTTTTTTGGGACTATTGGCATTTATACAGCGATCAGTGCTATAAAAATGCACTGATTACTGTGTAAATGTCATTGGCAGTGAAGCGGTTAACCTGCAGGGGGCGCTCTAAGGGTTAACTATGTTCCCTGGGCGTGTTCTAACTGTAGGGGGACTGCACTATCTGGGGAAGGGAAGTGGTCACAGCCTTCGTATACAGGAAGGCTGTGATCACAGCCCTTCCCCCTTCCCCCTTCACACAGAGCGGAGGTCCGTGTTTACATACACGGACCTCCGTTCCTCCGCTCGGGGGGGGGCATTGCGGGTAGCCGGCGGCAATCGAAGCCGCCGCACCCGCTCCCTGGCCCCCCCCCCGAACACAGTGAGCGCGCGGGCGCGCCTCCGGTGGCGCGCCCGCTCACTAAACTCGTTCCCGCAGCCGCCGTCGTATGACGGCGTTTTGCGGGAACGAGCCACTTTGCCGCCGTCAGATGCCGATCGGCGGTCGGCAAGTGGTTAACAAGTATGATTTAAATCAAGCCTTTTTACTAGGGATTTAAATCAAATCCACCATGATTGACATCCCCAGCGCTTCGCAGATCTCAGGGTGACCCACTGTGTGGTGCAGGTGCGATGTGGGAAACCGCAATGGAATTGCAGGCTTCCCGGATCACACCAGCGTGAAACCAGAGAACACAATCTAATCAAAGATTAATTTTTCGTTGTATGGAAAATCTTTTTATGAGCACAATCTCTTTCAACAATTTTGCCTTATACACACAGGCCGTTTTTACAGCTGCTGTTTTTGGTTTCAGACTTTTTTTTTCTACAGTCATTAACCGGTTCCGGACCGGCTTGCGTACATTTACTGCTGCACAGCGGCACGATCCCACGAATCGCCGTTTATAAATGGCGGCTTACTCGTGCGCGGCTAGCAGGCGGGAGTGCGCCAGCGTGCTCTTGTCCCTGCCGCACTCGCCAGCAGTATGGCCACGGGTTAGGCAGACTCAATGTCCACTGGCTACCCGTGATTGCCTGGCACAGAAGAAAAACGAGGAACCGCCGATGTAAACAACGGTTCCCCACTCTCAGGCGGCATGTTAGGCTCCATGTACACTGAAGTTGATAAACGACCGTTTATGGTCGTTTGGGCATTTTTAACAGCCCAAAAACGCCCCTTTGTGTTATCCTATGTGTCGTTTAACAGCAATGGCGTTTTTGGGCTGTTATCTGAACGCCCTGAATTGGCGTTCAGGAGTTGTTCTTCTGACCACAAATAAACACTGAAATGCTCATAAACGTCGCTAAACGCCCGTTTATCGGTGTCCGGCGTTTTTTGTAGTCAATGGAAGCTAATGAAGTTAAAAGAAAATCGCTCAAAAACGCAGATGCTGATAAACGCTATTACAAAACGCTGATAAAAGCTAGTTTTAAAAGCAGCGTTTTTCTGCCATAAATCCGACGTCCAAAATTACTATATAGAGCGTCCAGTGTGCATGGAGCCTAAGAAATCTACTGATCCCTGTCACTGGGATCAGTTATGCCCCTGGCAGCCCAGCCCCCTCACAGTTAGAACACGCCTAGGGAACACAACTAGCCCCTAGATCGCCCCCTGCAGGTTAACCCCTTCACTGCCAATGACATTTACACAGTAATCAGTGGATATTTCAATTTCTGATCTCTGTATAAATGACATTGGTCCCAAAAAAGTGTCAAAAATGTCCAACTTGTCCGCTGCAATATCACAGTCCCGATAAAAATCGCAGATCGCCGCCATTACTAGTAAAAAAAAAATGATTCTCATGGTTTGTAAACGCAGCAACTTTTGCGCAAACCAATCAATAAATGCTGTTCGCGATTTTTTTTTTTTTACCACAAATATGAGGAAGAATATATATCGGCCAAAACCGATGAATACATTGTTTTTTTTATTTTATTTTTTTTGGGATATGTATTTTAGCAAAAAGTAAAAAATATTGTTTTCTTTTCAAAATTCTAATTTTTTTTTTGTTAATAGCGGTGATCAGAAGTGATGCAGAGAGGATCAAATACCACCAAAAGAAAGCTCTATTTGTGGGAAAAAATGTTGCAATTTAATTTGGGTACAACATCGCACGACCGCGCAATTGTCAAGTAAAGCGACCGAAAAAAGTGCTCTGGTCCTACAGTGGGAAATCCTTCCGGTCTTTAAGTGGTTAAACTCTGTCACACAGGGCAGGGGCGTTTTTGAGCTGCTAAAAAAACTCCAAGACTAGTGGGTTCTGAGAGGAATTTTTCAGCTGTAAAAACGCTCAAACGCTGAAAAACGCCCAAAAACGTGGTTCACCAGCGTTTTTGGACGTTTTTGATCCATTGAAAAAAAAAAAGCTCAAAAACGTTACTGGCGTTTTAGAACGTTTTGTAAACGTCCTGTGGGCATGAGGCCATAGTAGTGCTTATTATTACACCTCTACTCAGCCTTATTATTGCATCTGTGGAATTTGCTAAGCTGATCTGCATTGGGGGAAGAAAGGAAAAGTAGGCGAAATGTAATTATTTGCAGCGAGGTTATTGACGGGGCTCTCCGTCCAGTCCCGATGTTGGTTCAATAGAGAGTGTCATGTCAGACTGCTCAGAGTCTATTTATAGCCTGTTCCCCGGAGGAGAGGTGTGTAACAGCTGAGCTGTCTGTACATAATGCATATTCGCGTGCCTGTGTGTACGCAAAGTGGAGAGAGTCGTTCCCTTTCAAACCATCAGCGAAACATCGGGAGACAGGCACACCCATGCAAATACGGAACAGGAGCACGTTTAACCCTGTACATGCATTCCCTGACTGCTTTCCAGTTATACAATTAACTACACAATTAAACCGCTTTTTTTATATAGCTTTAATTAATATTAATGTGTACATAGGTTTTTATTAGTGTAACTGTGTTAATTATTTAATGCACCATTCAGGGAATGCAAATGTAAATTTTGTTGTATGGTTTTATACAATTGCAATTATGTTTTATTATTATTATTTTAAATAGCTTAGGGAATATAATACAGTTGCAGATGAGCCCCCAAAGGATGTGATTGCTTGTTAACCACTTCAGTCCCGGAAGGATTTCCCATGTTAGGACCAGAGCACTTTTTGCGATTCGGCACTGCATCGCTTTAACTGAAAATTGCGTGGTCGTGCGATGTTGTACCCAAACAAAATTTATGTTCTTTTTTCCCCCACAAATAGAGCTTTCTTTTGGTGGTATTTGATCACCTCTGCGTCATTTCTGATCGCCGCTATAAACACAAAAAGAGAGACAATTTTGCAAAAAAAACCCAAAATTTCTTAATTTTTGCTAAAATACAAATCAAAAAAAAAAATATATAAAAAAACTTTTTTTCATCGGTTTTTGCAGATTTATATTCTTCCTCATATTTTTGGGAAAAAAAACCCGCAATCGGCGTTGATTGATTGGTTTGCGCAAAAGTTGCCGCGTTTACGGATGATGAGAATTAATTTCTGGGGTTTTTGGTGTTCTTTATTTTTTACTAGTAATGGCAGCGATCTGCGATTTTTTGCGGTACTGTGATATTGCAGCGGACATGTCGGACCATTCTGACACATTTTTGGGACCAATGACATTTATACAGTGATCAGAAATTTAAATGTCCACTGATTACTGTATAAATGTCATTGGCAGTGAAGGGGTTAACCTGCAGGGGGCGCTCTAGGGGTTAACTGTGTTCCCTAGGCGTGTTCTAACTGTGAGGGGGCTGGGCTGCCAGGGGCACCAGAGAGCTAACTGATCCCAGTGACAGGGATCAATAGATCTCTTATGTCTCCACTGAGAGAGCGGGGAACCGCCGTCTTTACATCGGTGGTTCCCTGTTCTTTGGCTCTGGCTGCTCATCGTGGCTTGCCAGCGGACATGGGGTCCGCCCGAGCCGCGGGCACACTCCTCCGGAGTGCGACCCCTAGCTGCCACTCTGCAAATCACTGTTTATTTACGGCGGGACACGTCCACACTGCCACAGTAAATATACTGCGTGCGGTGTGGAAGTGGTTAAAGTTGAACTCCAGCCTTACCTTCAGTCTTGCACAGTTGTACAGGCTCCCCTCCTGTATTGGTATTGCTTACTTTCATTTCACCGCACCCTGAGAGCTTCTCACAATGGGCATTAGAAGCTTCAGCAAGTCAGATGTATCCCACCTTTTTTCCTGGCTGGAGGACATCAATCATCATTTAATCTTTTTTCCTTCTGCCTTACTGTCTCTGGTCTGCCCCTTTCATTCATTGTAATTTCGTTTTTTCAATCATGGGGGTGTTGCCCTTGTTAGTGCCGTAACTAGAACCTTCAGGGCCCCGCTGCAAGAAACCACAAAGGGCCCCCCTGAACCCCAGTCTGGTGGCGGAACACCAGTGCCTGATCACATAGTTACATAGTTACTCAGGTTGAAAAAAGACATAAGTCCATCTAGTTCAACCAATAAAAGATGAAAAAAATCATACTATCCCATATACACAATCCTTCACCCACAGTTGTTCCAGAGGAAGGTGAAAAACCCCAGCAAAGCGTGATCCAATTTGCTATAGCGGGGGAAAAGAATTCCTTCCTGATCCCCCGAGAGACAATTGGATTTACCTAAAAATGTTAGTACCTAGTTATATTGTTTACATTAAGGAAGGAATCCAGGCCTTTTTTAAAGCAATCTACTGTGCTGGCCAGAACCACCTCTGGAGGGCGTCTATTCCATGTTTTCACAGCTCTAACTGTGAAGAAACCTTTCTGTATTTGGAGATGAAATCTTTTTTCCTCTAGACGTAAAGAGTGCCCCTTATCCTCTGTGATGACCTTAAAGTGAATAACTCAACACCAAGTTAACTATATAGAGCACTTATGTATTTGTACATGTTGATCTGCTCTTCTCAAGAGAGAATACATTCAGTTCCTCTAAACTTTCCTCATAGATGAGTTCCTCCATGCCTCTTATCAGTTTGGTTGCCCTTCTGTGCACTTTCTCCAGTTCCCCGATATCCTTTTTGTGAACTGGTGCCCAAAACTGAACTGCATATTTCAGATGAGTTCTTACGAATGATATCTCTCTCTCTGGAGTCCATACTGCTCTTAATACAAGAAAGGATTTTGCTTGCTTTGGAAACCGCAGCTTGGCATTGCATGCCATTATTAAGCTTATGATCTACCAAAACCCCCAGAACCTTCTCCACTATGGATTCCCCCAGTTGTACTCCCCCCTAGTATTTATGATGCATGCATATTCTTAGCCCCCAAATGTATAACTTTACATTTATCAACAATAATCCTCATTTGCCACCTAGTTACCCAAGTAAACAGTGCCATAAGTGTTACCATTTTTTTATTTTTACAATTTTATTTTTTATTATATTTTTAGGAACCCCTTTGGGGGGCTTTGGTGAAATATCAAGGGTCTAAACAGACCTCTGATATTCCATCTTTGAGACAGGAGATTGAGGACTCTGCAGCCTTAGCACTGAATGAATGGACAGGAAATGCTCTGTACAGAGCTTCTCATTCATTCACAAAATTAAGAAAAGTAAACAGAGTTTACCATGTTTCAGTTATGAATGGACAGAATCAGTGATTGGTATGGATCACTGGCTCTCCATTCAGAAAAGGAAGGGGCCGGTAAATGACATTCTTTTTGGCACCTTCTCCGCTCTTCATCCTGACAGATCTGGCCAATCCCATGGAGCAGCCAGCAGGAGAGGGGAGGGGGAAACTGGAAGAGCTGTGGGGGATGGGGGCCCAGGAGAGAGCACAGGGGGGTAGCAGAAAGGTGGTGGATAGGAGGTGTAGCGGGGGCAGCTGCATATAGAGGAACCAAGCTCTCCATTTACTTCCTGCAGCCGTTGAATGCCTGTGTCTCCTCCTCTCCCTCCTGCATGCATTCAGCAGCTGCAGGAGAAAAATGGAGAGATTGGGTCCCCTGCAGCATGGAGCCGGGTCACACTTGCGACCCCTGTAGGTATGCACCTGGCTCTTGTCAGTCTACATGCAGATGCCTTCTTCCCACTCCTCCAGACTGACGGCCACCCATCAAGGCATTTTGATACTTTCAGCACCTCCCCAAAGCCAACCCACTGCTTGCATCAGAGCTGAGGGTTCTTGGGTGAAGTACTAAAGCTATGTACAGCCCCCTGCAACACTTTTCGCTTCCATCCTAATTAATACACCATAGTTCCTGGCTTCCTGTCACTTGAATGAGCATGAGAGCTTTCCAGTTTTACATGGACAATAACAAAGAGTAAAGGTTAAAATTAGCTGCAGAGTGCCAAGTTTTACAGCCCTTTGTGACATTGCCTTCATTGTTTATAGCATGTCTATGGGTGTATTTTTAAACCTGGAGCTGAGATAAGGAATGACTTGTACCGCACTGTACCGAGACCTGATTGAGGACAGATCATTACAAAATAATTATACAGTCAGCCCGACCAAATGTGATATTTAAGTCATAGGTGTGGTTTAGAGGACTGAGTCACCCGCTGGGTTGATTTATCTCTTGAACACCCCAGTGGTGTGATCTCCCTAGCCTAGTTTATGACGCTGTTCCCACCCACCTTTTGAGTGTCACCTCCGCTGCAGTAGTCATTTTGAAACTCCTTTTGTCGAATGCCTCATAATCTAAGGGCCCATTTAGACAGTCGTGTTTTACTTCACGTTAGGGCAACTCACCACAACATCTATATGAATGTAAATGATAAACTGCCATTTATTTCAGTGGAACCACAAACCCTTGCACAGTAGCAATGATCATACACGGCATGCTGTGCCTTGTGTTTTTAAATATGGTGCAAACACAAGTAAAGCACCGCTCCAGATCTGCTCACATAGCGTCCCTCTACCTGTCCTCAGCAGAGGTCGTCGCAAGGCTCACCTCCGAAAATAATGGTAATCAAGCAAATTGGATGGCTGCATGCTGTCCAGGAACAATCTCGAAATACTTTATTACAAAAATCAAAAGTAGTGATTAAAAAACATCACAGCACTGACAGCACAGCGGGATCAAGTTGGTGAATTTCACACTGCATAGCACTTACTCATAACTAAATAAATGGTGCATGTCTGATTTTTGGGGTTTTTCTGATTTCTGGCTGCCTTAACGCAGCACACTGTAATGCACCTTAATGCAACGCTTAGTCTGAATGGATCATAAAACTAAATTATAAACCGAGCAGGGAGAACGAGACCTTTCCATAATGGCACAGGCGTGCGGAGCTTGTAGCTTATACTCAGGCTGGCCATAGATGCCTTTTTTTTAATCCCCAGAGGGCTGATCGAAAAATGAATGGATTTTCCCATCCATTCAATCAAAGTGGATGGATGAATCCTCCCATCTGTGGCTTTGTATTCTGACAGCGGGACAGCTTACTGTTGGAGTATCCAAAAATGCATAACAATTATTTAGTTTCTATCCCCAGTACCTTCTTGAAACTGAAATATCAGTTGTAAGTCCATTGGCTTTGTAACGCAGTATCTCTAGAATTGTGTAAATTTACCTACTTGGTTTTACACCAACAGTTTAGGCAGTCCTCCTATTAAAATGAACTGAAGCCATTTTTTTTAAGGGTTAGGTCCTCTGATAGGTTATAACGAGAAAAAACACAAGTGCCCTCTAAGTGTAGCTGCTAGTACATCATTTGAAGGTGAGTAAAAGCAAAACTACTCACAAGTGTAGTTTAAAATCAAGCATATGATACTGGCTCAGAAACTGTTAGGCTCCATGCACACTGAAGCTGATAAACAACCTTTTATGGTCATTTGAGGGTTTTTTTAACAGCCCAAAAATGCCCCTTTATGTCATCCTATGTGTCCATGCACACATGAACGTTTATTGTCATTTAACAGCAGTGACGTTTTTGGGCTGTTATCGGAACGATCTTAATTGGCGTTCAAGAGTCGTTCTTCTGACCACAAAATACTCTGGATGCCGATATACGTTCAAAATATTAATTGAAAGGGCTGTTTATCGGCTTCCGGTGTTTTTTGTAGTCAATGGAAGCTACTGCAGTAAACAAAAAAAAATGCTCCAAAAGGCAGATGCCAATAAACGCTGCTTACAAAACGCTGCTTAAAGAACTATTTTTTCTAAGCAGTATCTCCTGCCACTAAAATCCGACGCCCAGAGAGCGTCCAGTGTGCATGGAGCCTTAATTTCATCAACAAAAACGTTTTTGTCAAAGATTTAGTCGCCGGCATTTTTACAGTGACAGAAATGAAAAGTACAGCACATTTTTGTCCAGTGACGAAAACTATGGCGGAAATCAGGTTTGTTTTCCGAACGAAAACGGGACGAAAATGTGAGGCAGGGACGTTCACCCTTGTGAACTAACTTCCGATTTTTAACGAAGCTCCGCCTACTTCCACAATCCGTTCCCAGCAAGCAAGCGCACAGTGAGTGAGAGTGAAAGCAGCACTGTGTATTACAGGCCAGCCAGGCTGAGGCCTCCTGAGGAGACTACCGCGCCGCCAGGTGCCCAGAGCAGACTGAGTACAGTTGTGGTGTTGTACATTACAGTTACAGCAGGCCAGAGGTCTCCCCTCCCCTTAGACCACTGTCCATCTAGAGCACACTGTGTAACTGTGCATTACAGGCCTCTTCTGATGATCACTGGTAGTGGCATCCAGGGCACTGTGGATTACAGATCATCCCTCAGACCACCTTCCAGCACTCTGCAGCAGCAGCATTACAGGCCTACTCAGACCACCATCCGGCACTCTGCAACAGCAGCATTACGGGGCTACTCAGACCACCATCCAGCACTGTGCAGCATTACAGGTCTCCTCTGACCACCGTCCAGAGCACTGTGCAGCAGTACAGGCCTCCTCAGACCGTCCCAAGCACTGTGCAGCATTACAGGCCTCCTCAGACCGCCCAGAGAACTGTGCAGCATTACAGGCCTCCTCAGACCGTCCAGAGCACTGTGCAGCATTACAGGCCTCCTCAGATCGTCCCAAGTACTGTGCAGCATTTCAGGGCCTCCTCAGACCTTCCCAAGCACTGTGCAGCATTACAGGCCTCCTCAGACTATCTAGAGCACTGTGCAGCATTACATGCCTCCTCAGACCGTCCCAAGCACTGTGCAGCATTACAGGCCTCCTCAGACCGTCCCAAGCACTGTGCAGCATTACAGGCCTCCTCAGACCGTACAGAGCACTGTGCAGCATTACAGGCCTCCTCAGACCGTCCCAAGCACTGTGCAGCATTACAGACCTCCTCAGACCATGCAGAGCACTGTGCAGCATTACAGGCCTCTTCCTGTCCAGAGCGACTAAATCTGTGAGTTTGTTCAAACCTTAATACCATAAATAAAAACATATTATATTTTTTACTCCAGGAGTATGTAATGAGTTTGGAAATTCTAGAGAAATGCTTAAATAATGCATTACAATTTAACTAAACCCATTCGGTTTTAGTTGACTAAATTATTTTATTCAACTAAAATGCACTGGAGATTTTAGCCAACTAAAATATGATGACTAAAATGGGGACTAAAACTAAAATGGCATTTTAGTCAAAGACCATGACTAAAATACATGCAGAAGACTAAAATGGAACTAAAACTAAAATGCCATTTTAGTCCTAAGACTAAGACTAAATAAAAATTTGCTGCCAAAATTAACACTGCACAGAAGACTGTGTGGAAGAATGGGCCAAAATCACACCTGACCAGTGCATGCGACTCATTTCTCCATACAGGAGGCATCTTGAAGCTGTCAAAGGATTTTGTACAAAGTATTAAACAAATTTCAGTTAGCATGTTCAATACTTTTTCCCTGTGTCATTCCATTTTATTACACGTAACTTCATTTCTGAACGTATTTGTATGGATTGTGTGGGTGGGTTGTTACCGACATGTGATGAAAATTTCAGGTCAATAGCACCTTTAGAAATATATTTACCTAGAAAAATGGTGACGTGTTCAATACTTATTTTACCCGCTGTGTATATATTATATCATTTTATATTATTATATTATTTACCTAATATCAACTGTTGCACAGTTTGTACTTTTGCAGTCTGTCACATGGGAGTGATGGAGGTTGCCATTGCTGACCATTCTTTATGAAAATGCTAGTTGCTTGGCAATTGTGGTGACTTATTGGATTCAATGCTTCTTGAGTCACCAATCTGTAACATGTATAGGGATGAAGAATTCTGACACTCATTTTTGGCATACTTGTTTTGGGTCTGATTAAAAAGTATTAGCACTGGGCAACATGCTTTATTTGTAGAGGTGAGTATTGGCAGCTACCTTACGTCTCTATTAAGCAATAGTAGAACTTGCACGGTTGGTCCCTAAATTAACTCCATGCAGCTGAATGCAGGTTCCTACTCACAGCAGTGTGTTGATGAGAGGGTAGTGGAGGACTGTGCTACTGGGCCAGTTGCATTCTGTATTATTCTTATGCCTCGTACACACGGGACGACAATCGCATTCAACACGTCGTACTCACGACCGTTGTATGCAAAATCGATCGTTTGTGTGCGCGCTTTCAACAGTCGAACATACGACGGTCGTACGTGGGAGTTGTATGTGCAGACTACAAACCTTGGTCGTACCAACAAGCTCGCATACGACCGTTGTATCGTGTGTAGAGCAGTTGGGTACAACAAGTTGTATTGTGCTAAACATGCATGCGCCAAGTCCACTTCAACTAAACGAAATTAGATGCAGGAGCCCAAAGAGTGACGCTACGATACCAGCACTTCTTCTTTATACGCTCGTTCGCGGCATCACGTTCGGCCGGCTGCAAGTTGTATGTATGACCGTCGGGTGCACGTCAGTATGCTATTTACATTATGCAACATACGATTTGCGACGATCGTACGTACGAGGCTTTACACAGCGCTTTACAGTAAAAAGAGGAGACAGTACAATTCAAGGCAAATGGGTTGAATTGGCCTTGCTCATGAGAGCTTACAATCTAAATGGGAGAGGCAACTGGTAGAAAAAAGAAATAACTGTGGGAGGATGAGTTGATGAAGAAGGAAAAGTTGAGTTGTTGGGTAGAGGTGGGATAAGCTTCCCTGAAGAGGTGGTTTTCAGGGGTATGATGGTTGGTGGTGTTATACCACAGCCAGGCTTTGCTTCTTGGTATAGGCCTTTTATGGGATCTTTTTTTTCTATCCAGCACAAATCGAAAATAATACCTAAAAGCTTTTTAACGTTTTATTACCAAATTTTCTGTTTTGCATACAGTTCTCCTATATCGGGTGATAAAAGAGTTAATCAAGCATCTCCCTCTTTCGCTCTATTTTTTCTTTTTTACCGTCTCTTTAATCCTCCCACTGAACAGATCTCGGAATAGCTAATCTATGTGCACTCCTGCCGGAAGCCTCTGGGTTATAACTTTCCTTCCTTGCCTTTGAGCTTTCTTTTCAACATTGATTCCTTTCACATCTCCTGTATGATTTTTTGGCTCACATGTGGCTTTCTTCACGATCCTCAAATCATTGTGCTTCATTGTGGTCATGTTTGAGTTAGTGTGATACTAATTAAACAAACAAAGATCTCAGGGTCCCGTAGACCAAACCGAGAGAGCTTTTAATTGGTCTTTAATAGCTGGCAGCAACCATTATACTGTAATTGCTTGTGACAGGCTCCACTATTAATTTCAGCTGTATAGTTTTCAGACATTGCAGCATGTGTGGCCTCAACTGGTATGCTTCAAACCAAATCAGATAACACCTAGGATATTTATGGGTACTTCCGACCTCAGGTGATGAGCATAAGCTGGTAGTTTATGAGTCTGGTGGTTTAATTCCAGTTGATGCTTAAGGGCTGTACACACGGGTCAAATATCGGGTGGCATTGGCCGATTCAGTAGAAACTGGCAAGCAATTGGTCCGACAGAAGCCATCCGTTTGGCTGGCTTCTGTTGAAGTGGCATGACCGGAAAAGGTTTGCCAATTGGCACCCGATGGCCGAACTCTTCACCAATGGCTAATTGCCCGTACACACAATTCGAAAATCGGACGAAAAATCCCGCTTTCGAATTGATCATACGATAATTGGATCGTTAGTACAGAGCTTTGGAGAGACGATTGCAACAGTTCCTCCGATATTATTAGATCGGACAAACACAAAAAATTTTCTCGCACGGTACCCGATCGTGCGATTTTTGTTTAATCAGTACAGTTGTCGTCCGAAAATACAATACAAATACACTACAACACATTACATCACTTGAGATTTTTTATTCTGTCGTACGAGAATTTTCGCGACATTAGTAAACTCTTCAGATTCGATCTGAGATTAAAATGCGGAAAAAAAAACAGACGACCTGTCGTCTGATTTTCGGATCGTGTGTACGGGGAATAAGGGCGCTGACCGGTGTGTTTTGGCAGGGGGGCTGACCCCCTGTCAGAACAAAATAGCTCAGCGGGGGAGATCACTGTGCTAACACCGGAGTGTGTACTAGGCTTTAAGCCGGCCATACATGGTTCGAAATTAGCCTGGATTAGCAGGGGACTTCATTTTGATCCATGTATGGGTAGACTGATTGTACCCAAGTCGATCCATCAATCAACTCGGGTACAACCAGCGTGTTGGATTTTTGTCATGCGATTACTGCCGGCGGCTATAGCCGCTAGCAAAAATCATTGTATTCCCGCGCCTCCCCACCAGCAGAACACAATAGCGCCGCAGGAAGCATTCCCCCCATCAACACTGTGTTAATGGGGGAATCAAGTGATAGTGAACTAAGGGGGTAATTGTGTCACAACTACCCCCCTTACGAAGGACGCCGCGATAACACAAGACGACCACCCCTCCGCGCCCTTATGTTACTAAAAACGATCGCCGATGTCGGCGGCCGTTATTAGCGTACTGTTTTTAGGTTGTGCGACCAACATGGG
>BLSH010130462.1:416653-439268 GCA_018402905.1 Glandirana rugosa | reverse complement strand
CAATACCAGATCCCGACGTACTCACGACGGCCGTGACCCTTCGTGACCCCTCGATGTCAAGTAACTCTCTTAGTACTTATAGTTGTACATGACACTGTATGACTTCGGCTCGTACTGGGGAGGGAAACCTCTGACCCGACGTCCCGTCATAAGGTTGTACTATTACTGGGGTTTGTGGAGGTTCTTCTGGTGACGGGACGATTTCTTAGACTCCCATTTCCACTATCTGACCGGTTCGTACAGAGGTCTGGATTTGGCATAACTCGTAGACACTCCCTAGGAATTTACCTTCCACCCTCTCTCGTTCCAGAGATTGTAGTCGGCTTCAGTATGTCACAGTACATGTTGATATTCATGATTCTCTCAATGAACTGTAGCTCCCCAGTGCTTCCCAGTGCCGGCAGCACTCATGCAGCCCTAGACCATAACATTCCCACCACCATACTTTCCTGTAGGCAAGACACACTTGTCTTTGTATTCCTCACCTAGTTGCTGCCACACATGCTTGATACCATCTGAACCAAATAAGTTTCTCTTGGTCTCATCAGACCACAGGGCATGGTTCCAGTAATCCATGTCCTTAGTCTGCTTGTCTTCAGCAAACTGTTTGCGGGCTTTCTTGTGCATCATCTTTAGAAGAGGCTTCCTTCTATGATGACAGCCATGCAGACCAATTTGATGCAGTGTGCGGCATATGGTCTGAGCACTGACAGGCTGCCCCACCCCTTCAACCTCTGCAGCAATGCTGGCAGCACTCATACGTCCATTTCCCAAAGACAACCTCTGGATATGACGCTGAGCATGCGCACTCAACTTCTTTGGTCGACCATGGCAAGGCCTGTTCTGAGTGGAACCTGTCCTGTTAAATCGCTGTATGGTCTTGGCCACCATGCTGCAGCTCAGTTTCAGGGTCTTGGCAATCTTCTTATAGCCGAGGCCATCTTTATGTAGAGCAACAATTCTTTTTTTCAGATCCTCAGAGAGTTCTTTGCCATGAGGTGCCATGTTGAACTTCCAGTGACCAGTATGAGAGAGTGAGAGCGATAACATCAAATTTAACACACCTGCTCCCCATTCACACCTGAGACCTTGTAACACTAACGAGTCACATGACACCAGCGAGGGAAAATGGCTAATTTGGCCCAATTTTGACATTTTCACTTAAGGGTGTACTCACTTTTGTTGCCAGTGGTTTAGACATTTATGGTTGTGTATTGAGTTATTTTGAAAGGACAGAAAATTTACACTGTTATACAAGCTGTACATTCACTACTTTACATTGTAGCAAAGTGTCATTTCTTCAGTGTTGTCATATGAAAAGATATAATAAAATATTTACAAAAATGTGAGGAGTGTACTCACTTTTGTGAGATACTGTAAATACAGTGGTAAGTCGGATTGCGAGTAACACGATTAACTAGCGTTACACAATACGAGCTGTTTTTTAAAAAAATTCCCGACATGGTTTGCGAGCGCTTTCTCGCAAAACGAGCAGGATTAAGCCTCTGTGCATGCAATATCGCATGTGGCCAGAGGCGCGGGGGCATTGGTGAGGCTCGGAAACATTCGGAAATACTCAGGGATACCGAAAGTGTAAACAGTTTCCGAATTATTTCTCCGAGCCTCAGCAGCACCACATCATCTCTGGCCACATACGGTATTGCATGCACCAGCACCCCTGGACCCCTGGCCATATACAGTACTGCATTGACAATCAGTCACTGTGGAACCAATTATCTGAGTTTCCATTGTTTCCTATGGGGAAACTTGCTTTGACATACGAGTGATTTGGATTACAAGCATTCTTGTGGAACGGATTATGCTCATAATCCAAGGTTCCACTCTACCTAAAATAAATGAAAAAGCCATATGTTCTAAAATTAGGCTGTATGACCCAACTCAGACCAAACAGGTCTGGCAATTATATGGATGACCATATCTGACGGATTTTAAACTGATTGTCCAGGCGGGCAGTGAGGGCAGTTACTACCACACAGACAGGCAGAAGCACCTATTGCATCCTGTTTAATTCTCACATAGAAATGAATCAAGTGGGTGAGTCAGCTTCAGTTCCATACCCATTCCTATTATTGGTTAATTAGGCATTTTAGATCTAATCTAGCAGAAAGTAAAGCAGAGCGCAGCCAAGCTATTGTGACAAGTATGTTTTCCCCACCTCAAATACAATGACAATTGTGCACTTGTTGAGAAAAGAGAAGAGCTGTAAAAATGAAGTGGCCTTCTGCGGATGTGTTGTGTTGCAGAGTTTAGACCAGTGGCTTGATAACTAACAATGGCACATTCAGAGATGGCTGGTTAATTACCAATTCAGAGGTTTAATCCATGGGAGCTTTCTCTCATTTTAAGTCTTTCCTCTGGGGTTGTGTGCTGAATTACCTAGGATGACACTGGCAGGAATATTAACCAGGGCACACAAGGGGCACATTCAGCCTTATTCCAGAGATTAATAGAGCTGTAACGCCTTGAGGACATGTCACCCCAGCCAGTGATTGATTCCATGTGTTGTCTTTCTGGTGTGGAAACATCATTGCATACAAAACTCCAAACATTTTACATGCTTACAAGCTAGTGGTGGCTGAAGATCAAAGGTCAATAAGCAAACCACTTCACTGAGAAAATTATTTCCAAGGAACAAAAACATGCTATAGATTTGTGCCTATGCCAAAGGACATGGTTAATGATTTCAAAGAGGTTTATTAATAAATCTGGCTCTAAGGTGATTATGTCCATTCCATCTTCTGCTTACCGTATGCTGTGTATGTGTAAGCATTCAGGCCTTTATGGCAGCTATACCCCTCAATTGTCATTCAACTGTTTTAAAGTCATTTCTATGGAAGGTGTCTAAATAGCTGTGACAGTATAATAGGGACTGTTTTGCAAACATAATTCTAAGGCACTACTTCTGTATGTATGAGGGCCAGTTCACACCACAATAATGCACTCCGGATACGTTCCGCAACAGTTTTTGCTTACAGTTCACACCACACGCAGTTCCAGTACAGTTCTGTGCAGAAAGAAATGCAGCATGCTCTACTTTTTTTGTGCACCGGAAACTGACTGCACTGGTGTGAACTAGAGCCATTGGAATACATGGAGAACACTATGCATGCATTTTTAGTGCAGAAAAAAAGCACACGGAACTGCATCTGGTGTGAACTAACACTGAATGTGAGTTAGGGACCTTCGATTTTAAGCTCCTAGAGGGCAGGGACTGATGTGAATGTAAAATTTAACCACTTTAATACCAGGCTCTTTTACCGCCTTCCTGCTCAGGCCAATTTTCAGCTTTCAGTGCTATCACACTTTGAATGACAATTGTGTGATTATGCAACACTGTACTCATATTACACTTTTAGGACTTTATTTCATACAAATAGAGCTTTCTTTTGGAGGTATTTAATCACCACTGGGTTTTTTAGTTTTTGCTAAACAAATGAAAAAAGACCACATTTTTTTTTATAAAACCCCACATTTTTCTTAGTTTCTGTTATATAATTTTAGAAGTAATTTTTCTTCTTCACTGATGTGCACTGATTAAGCTGCACTGATGAGCATTGATGAGGCAGCACTGATGGGCACTGATGAGGCGCCACTGATGGGTACTGATAGACAGCACTGATTGGCAGTGATGGGCCTGCACTTATAATCAAGACACTGATGATCAATGCCAATGTACCTTGTCAGAATTGCAACTTATTGGCTCTACTTTCCTCATGCTGTGACAGTGTGAGGAAAGGACTGATAACTGGCAAGTCTGTTTACATGTGATCATCTGTGATTAGACACAGCTGATTATGTGATAAAGGGCTGCTGTGATTGGCCCTTCACCACGATCTGTTATCAGCTGTGTCCTAAGGACAAATGGGTCACAGAGCGTGCCTGATGCATGCCCCAGGGGGCACGCGGGGGCCATGGTTCTGGGAGGATGTCCATGGACGCCCTCTCAAAACGAAAGACCTGTGCTGTAGCTGTCTTTCAGCTATATCGCAGTCATGAAATGAATATATGTGAAGCGCTGTGTAAATTTACAGTGCTATATAAGTACCTGTAATGATAAATAAAAGAAAAGAACAACACCTGCCGATATGTGGACACTTGAAATGTATGAACGTCGTTTCACCAGTGTATATTTCTGTGGCTGTTCCCTAAAGTCAAGGTACACTTTGTCCACTGAGTCCTAGGCTTGAGGTCATTGTGGGCATGCAGCTGGCTGTTTACTGGGCACTGCCAATACACAAATCATGAATAAGGCTGCATTTACACGGGACGCTATGTTAACTTCCCCTGAACTATTTATTTTGACAGCTAGAAGCCGACGGCTATTTTGACACATTTTTTATGCAGCGTTTAGCAGCGTTTTGAGTCTAGGAGCGTTTTAAAAGAAAATTGTATTTTTTTTAAAAAATGGAAATGCCTGTAAACGTGTTTAGCTGCGTTTATAATCTGCTTGGCGTTTCAAATGCCTCTGAACTGGCGTCTGAACCAATTTTTTTGCATTCTCAACTGCCTGGAAACTACCTTAAATGACTCTGTGTAAATGTACTGATAAGATAACATAAAGGAAAGTTCAGGGGCAGCTGAAAAAAACGCCAAATGCCTCAAAACGTCCATTTACCAGCAGCAGTGTAAATGAGGCCTAGGGTTGTCCTATGATTCAGTTTGTTCAGCGAGTAGTCACACAAGCAGGACCCTTTCTGTAATGCCTTGGCACCATAATTTACCTCCATAAATGGAGGAATAAAACTATGCCAGTGTAAATGTGCTGTGGGGATTAGAATTTGCTGCTAGGTTTGCAGGTAAGCCCTTAATGATCGGATAAAGCATCAACGATCCTTGTCTTTCATCATCCATTAGCTTGGTTTGTTTCCCATAGGGGACATCTCTCATGAAGTTTTATTCACAATTAATACATATTTTGCTGCCTCTGTACCAGCACCAGCTTCCTATGCACAAAACAACTATGCTATGAAGCAGAATTTATCATTTTAAAGCTTGCACAGAATTTGAGACAGCCTGTACTTTCCAGGGCTAGGGTTTTATAGTCTATTGCCAATCTAAATAGATAAAAATACACAGTTCTACAGAATAAAACCTATGAACCTATATCCTCAGCACTACCAATCCTTGTATGTGAGTGATCAAGCAGCTCAGTATTCCTAGGCCATTGTTCTGCAGAGTAGATATCATTGCTATAGAAGGAACTGGTTTTGATTCACTAAAGGTAAATAGACTGTGCACTTTGCAAGTGCAGTTGTTTCAGAGCTTAGTAAATTAGGTAAAGCTTCACTTTACAAAGAATACCCAATCACATGCAAGGAAAATAATAAAATCAACATTTACTAAGCTCTGAAGCAGGGTGGATTTGATTTAAATCAAGTCTATTTAAATCATACTTTTTAAAGAGCAACTGTCATCTCTGTCCTGCTGTGGCCCCTCCTCAGACCTAATGATTAAGCTCGGGTGATTCGAGGGAAACGCGTCTACAATTTGCTGTATCATCTGGCTATTTCACAATAAATTTTTCAAGCATTGGACTTCTTCTTTGGAGTGCTGCCATTTCTGTCTTTTCCTTACTAACATGCGGTGGCGAGCCGAGGTGATCACCTACAGCTGTCCATTATTCCACTTGGTTGATTGTCTGAGTGGTGTGTACTACATTCCTGGATTTCCTCCTCTGACCTGCTGTTGACATTCACTTTAATGGGACAGCTGGTGATGCGGCAGTGACACAACAAGGTGAGTGAATGCTGCTAACGGGCGCTGCCATGATGGATCTGAAATGACAGGTGCTCTTTTAAATGTAAGGACTTATTCTTGCCGGTAGTTACAATCTTTAATGTTTGCAAACAAAATAAAGGTGCCTATTTAGAATAATAAGCTGTCAGGTTAGTAAAACATTGATATCAGAACCGATTCAATCATACAGTTTGTAGTGTACATAGATTTGCAAAACAATGGGATAAAGGAATATTCCTGAACTTTGTTTTATCTCATGGTTACTGTGAATTTGTGTGAATGCATCAATGCAGTGCATGTTATCTCAGCTTGCAGAGCTTGGATTCATTGCATGAGTTTAGCAAAAATGTAAATATTGCAGAATATACAGCCACATGCTACATAACTTAGCTCCATTTCATGCTGAATAAACGAAATTATTAATGTATCTTAAATAGAAAATTATCTTTAGATAGATTTTTACTCTAAAAGCATTTTATTAAAATAAATTTGAAAAAAATAAAACAAATCCGATTTAAATCAAAACAATCTGATTTAAATTTAAAAAAATCAATTTTTTTTTTTTTTTTTTTTTTAATCATTGCTTTTTATCCACCCTGCTCTGAAGCAACAGCACTTACAAAGCGCACAGTCAATTTGCCTTTAGTAAATCAACCACATACTGATGTGAGTACTGTATGAGGGACAGTGTTGAAAAGGCAGGTCCAAAAATCTCATTAGTTGGGTACAATCTCTGCGTCCAGTGCATGAATGTATGAACTATCATTAGCTACTGGTTTATGCAGTGTAATTTCTCTGCTTATCTGCTTGATATTATTCAGTTCATTCATTTTAACACATATGGGAAAAACAACAAAGAGATGCTGGAACAGCACTCTGCCCCCATTTAGGATTGATGCGGACACATCTGGTATGTTAGAGTAAAAAGATTTTATCCCAAAATACAATTTTATACAAGTTACAAAAAAGAGAGATTACAATACAATAAAAGACCATGATAGTCTATATAGAATCTGCAGTGCGTAATTCAATTGGAGACCATAAAAGGATCTATAGAATAAAGTATACCCAACAACCACGTGACCAGGTAGAGAGCTTAGTCCTGATCCAAACTTGATGGGACTGGTCCAAAGCTAAATCACGTGTGCAAACCTGACATGTTTCGGACTATAATGAGTCCTTCTTCAGAGGTATAAATGCATGGGTTACAATATAGTTTTTCTACAAGGTAAAAAGATTTTTTTTAATTACTCATTATCATAATGCTTCACAATTAGTGGCTACTATTTGTTAGTTCATATTATTGGGCATATGGTATGGCAGGCAAAGCAGTATACTCACATGGTATTCCAGAAACACTATTTGAGGGCCAAAGCAGTCATTATCCATGGACCCAAACGCCAACCAAGAAGAGGTCCAAGCTGTGGAAATTTCAGAAGGCCATTGTGCAAAAAGATTTAACACATACAGCAATGCAGAGGGAATCAAAATGTAACATCAGCACCATTTACTTGCCACTTTGCGATTCTAAGCTGCAGTTACAAATTGTGAAATGGTAATTTGAGGACACCACTGGATGATGGCATGTCTTACCATGCTCAAGGAATATTGACCATCCTGGGCTACATTCTATATGGGTAGGCCAAGAGGTTTACAAAGTTTGTTAAGTATCTGAAAGTGGTTTTGTACATCTCTTAGGATCTAGATCATGAATATGTTGTATCTGGGAATCCACAAAAGACTTGATGCTCAGTGACAGGTTCCCTTTGGGATGATCTAGTACATGTTCTGTGCTGTTATATGAATAATTTACCTCCTATCTTGTAATTACTGCTCGTTGCTGCATATGGTGAGCACCTGCCCTAGGAATGCCATTGAGGCCTTCACGGTGAAGACTATCTGAGCGGGTATATTTTAACTGACTATATTCACAGATAGTGCACTTGCATATATACAGTAGCAAGAAAGTTAGCCAGGTGACGATCAACTTTGGTACATTCAGCCTGCCCATACATGGTTAGAATCTCAGCTGGTTCCTACTGAACCGGCCGAGATTCAAACCATCTATGGCTAGAACAAGAACATGGCTGATTCTCATTGAATGCTCAGCGTATATTTACATATAACACCATTCTATTGCATAACTATTACAGAGTATTTGAGGATAGGGGAAACACTTAAGAGCCAGTTCACACTACAGCAAGTTGGGATCCGACTTGTGTCATCCCAAGTCGCTTGACATGAGAAATCCCATTGAAGTGAATGAGAGCCGTCTTAATGTACACTACTGAAGTCGCTCCGACTTCATAAAAGGTTCCTGTACTACTTCAAGGTGACTTCTATCCGACTTGTGCCCATATAATTCAATTGAAGTCGGATCCCCTATCTATATTGAAGTGACTTTATAGGAAAAAGAAAAGAATTTACCCAGGTAAAAGGAATGATGTCAGAAGAGCTATATTCTATGATTGGTCACAGGCAAAGTCGCCTGACATGGAGGTCACTTTAAGTTGCGTTGTAAGTCACCTTGAATTTGCATTCAAATCGCCTACAAAGTCGGGCCTGAAGGTGGATCGCCCTTGTGAACTGACTCTTAGGCTAAATTCACGAAAGCGTTAACGCATGAAGATTTTTTTTGTATATACAATATATAATTAAAATAGAATAAAACATTGTTAGCTTTAGGCTACCACTAATTGTGTGTTTTAGTGAGGTGTCCATAATAGCAGGAATACACGTTTAGAAAATCGGCTGATCGCTCGACCGCAGACCAACGAAACACCGGTCGGTGGTCAAAAACGTTGCAGGAATACACGGGTAGAAAATCGGCCGATCGCTCAACCGCCGACAGGTCGGTGGTCGAAAACGTTCAAGAGATTTTTTACTGCCGACCTTCACACCAACGCAAAGAATATCATTCGTTCACAAACGATGCGACACAAATTTTCCATTTTTTCAATCTGTCTTTTTCGTTCTCGATATCGGGTATTACTTGCTGGGCATCAACGGTTAGAATATCGGCCGATCGTTCGCAGAACGGAAATTTTCGGCTGATATTCTTATTGTGTATTCCTGCCAGTAAGGGGATCAGGACAAGCAACTTTTTGAAGTGGTGATAAAATAAAGCTTTTTGAGATAAAATGATTCATGGGAAAAAGCATGGTTAAATGCCCATTTTACAATGCCAAACCTGAGTAGTCTGTGAACTGAATATTTTTTGGAGGACAAAAACAAGAGTTAACCTTACCCATCTTTCTTAGTGAATTTATCCTTTAGAGTGATTTCTCTACATTTTTTTTTTGCAGTTAAAACCAGTTCCTCTAGGGTACCCAGGGGCGTAACAATAGGGGTTGCAGGGGTTGCATTTGCGACCGGGCCCCATGGTCCAGGGGGCCCGTGTGGCTCCCTTGTACACCTGGATAGGAGGGATGGCGGGGGTGGCATTTAGAGGAACCAATCTCCTCCATTTTCATCTATCCAGTTTACTTGTCTTCTGCTGTTCCCAGGGTCCCTGTGTGCTTCCCTGGTCCGCCCCCCACAGAGCTGCTGTCTTCCCCCTCCTCTCTCCTGTCAGCTGCTGTAGAAGATGTGTCCTGATGGAGAGATGGGAACGGGTCGGTAAATTTGTAATTTACCGGCTCCTTCCTTTTCAGTGATTGGTACCAATTGGTTCATTCATAACTGAAGCATAGTAAACTGTTTTTACTATACTTCCGTTTCTGAATGAATGGGTGGCTCTGTGCACAGCTATTCCTGTCCATTCATTCTTTGCAGCTGAGGCTACACAGATAGAAATTGAGAGCTGAGGTTTGTTTAGATATGTCATCAAAGCCCCCCAACAGAGCTCCTAAAAAATAAAATTGTAAAAGAAATCAAAAGGAAATGGTAAAAAATTAAATTAAAACTACTGACACCAGTGAGGGAACTATCAGGATTGCAAAGGTTGTAATTGTGACCGGGCCCTGGCATTTCACCACCATGGGGAGGCCCACAGATGGCAGAAAGGGGTCCGCTGCAGAACTTGTGAAAGGGCCCCACTGTGGTACCGTAATAAAGGGACCCAGGATCAGCGGGAAGAGAAGGGCACTGGCTAGGGGGCCCTTCATAATTTCTTGCACCGGGGCCCTGAAGGTTCTAGTTACGCCTCTGAGGGTACCTTAGTGTATACCTTCCAAACACGAGCATTTTGTTAAGATTTAGCAAAGAATTGCTTTTTATGGATAATTTCCTGTCCATACAGGTAGAAAAAATGGGAAGACCAACAAACCGACACTGTAAATTGCCCAAGGACACAGCATCATTCTTTATGTAATAAGGCACTCAGAGAAAGTGACACAGACCACTTCCATTAAGCACCATTATTTGCACATTACCTAGATTAGTTAATGGTACTTGAAGTTGACTTCGTCACATTAACCCCTTCCTTGTAGCCAGAGCATGGGCTAAGCCCCCGTCAGGCTGTGCCAATCAAAGGCTCAGAGCAAGTTATAATTAATAGGATCACCAGATGGCTCCAGTTATACTGCACGGGTTCAGAAAATCCAGGGTTTTAGATTTCCATCCCCAGGGCACTTCCTTTGGGAAAACACAGAATGCCAGGCCTCAGTTACTCTTACGTTAATACTGAGAAGACCACCTGGCCTCCAGCCATCAGGGAGACCAGCAGAACCAGCCTGAGCTCAGTGCTCTTGTTCTTCTCCTCAGCTTTTCCCTGGAGACTCAGAAAACAAAATAGGCCTAGTACTTGCTGATCCTATCTGCCACAAGCTGGAGGCTCGTGAGTGCTGGTTTTCCATGAAGGGAATAGCTGCAAGTTTAAATAGGCTCATTTATTGCAATAACCAATAAACGCATACAATATTATTTATTTGTGTATGTAACTGACAGTACAAGCAGCAGAGCCTATTGATTTTGCCGCCACAAATGACCCACCAGGAAGCTCTTGGCTTTAGAAGCATCTCATGCTTAGGTTTAGATTGACTCGGCTGACATGATTTAGTGCGACTATGCTGGTCGGCAAGGTTGGTGTCAATAACATTAAACAAAATCGACGACCAGGCGACATTTTAGAAGCGAAGTGTTGCTTGCATGTACCTGAATATATGGTCATCTCAGTTTAGTGGAGGCTGATCAACAGTCTTGAGATTATCAAGGACAGGCTGTCTGTACATTTTTTTTTTTTTTTATGTCCCACATCAACAGACTCCCTTCTGGGAAAAATGCAGTGAGCTGTAGTAAAAAAATGTCAAGGTACAAGGACTTGTAGTCTACAAACGCAATATGCAATTTTTATAGGGAAGTGGCCAGGAAGAGAAATATTCCTTTTTTACAATATCTCTGTAAAGGGAATGTAGTGCGGTAACAGTATGGGTTGGCCATACCATGACCACAGTCTGAATCGCATCTGATTAAGTGTTCATGCACATGGGTACATGAGCCTGTGCAACATAAATCTCAGCTCCCCCCCCAATGGGCAGTCCAGGTGCTGTATACAGCCACCCATAGACATGATTTGCACTATGGTGCTACTTATGTATACACATACAGTATAGTATACAGGTGCATGCTTGACCGTATTTACAGGAGTACCGCTGTATATGTCGGTGGGCGGCTGTATGCAGCACCTGGGCATGGAAAAAATGCCAGTATTTACACTGCACAGGCTCGGGTGCCCGTGTGCAAGAGCACTGAGTGGTAAGTCCAGGTATTACCTAAATGTACCTGCAAACCTCCCTCCCCCCCTCTAGATCATGTCCCAGCATTATTTGTTTTTCTCTCTGCCTCCACTTTCCACCATCTCCTTCCCTCCTCATTTATACTTCCACCAGTTCAGTATACTTCCTTAAACTGAAGCCACCCTCTCCATATTTTTACAAAAGTTTCCATTTTGTCCTCTCTGCAGTAGTACAGTTGTTCCATATTGCCTGGACCCACATGCCTGGACCGGCATTTGGCTCAGCCTCTCAGCGAGCCGCTAAGAGCCTGAGAAGGCTGCTCCATCTCCTCCATGGGGGGGGGGGGGGGAGAGAGCAGAGAGCTGGTGACAGTCACCAGCTCTCTGCTCACTGAGCTGTGAGAACCGAGCAATCGGCGGTGTTTGACCGCTCGGTTCTCAGTGTTAGAGCCAGCAGGGGACAGATGTAATGAGTAGATAAGGACAGTCCGCAACTCCAAACATGCTATTAATCAGTCCAGATTTATTATATCTCCACAAGATACACGGTAGATGTTAACGCGTTTCAGTCATCATGGCCTTTCACACAACATTGTGCAGGGGACAGGTGCAGTATCGGAGCGATACTGCATCCAGCTAGGTAAGTCTGATTCTACAAAAAAACCCATTCCCGTACTTCTCTTTTGAGTGGTAGTAAACCCTCCTATCATTTTCAGCCAAGGAAGCTGCCATCTTTGCCTCTGTTTAATCTACAACTGCCATGATGCTGCACATGTGATCAGCTATGACACCAGCCATTGGATGGTTTGACAGTTTGGTTTAGAGCACAACCAATGGGAGTGTTACATTTCCGGCACGTGCCGGAAATGTGACTGGTTTTTAACCTGTTAAATGCATGGGTTTACTACCGCTTTAAGTTGAATAATCACTTTTGTTCGATCTGTATGAACTGACCTCCCCCAAAATCCATATCCATACAATGGCACTGCACACAGTGCACTAATTACAAAACTACTCATCGTCTCACATAGGACAGCAATTAAACATTTAAAGATGGAAAAACTATATGGTGTAAAAATCTTTATCCATTTTAGGTACTTGGTAACCCAGCTAACAAGCCAAGTATGAAGAAGTTATGTTATTGAAATTGCTATTACAGTAATTAGCGGGATAAACATAGCTGGGAGGCTTAACAACCTGACCCTGAGATGCATTTACAGTATATCTTCATTAACAATATCGTAGCAATTTTAATGGAAACTGCAAAGTTTCTAGATTGTAACAGTGAGGCTGAGACAGCTAATGCTGTAAAAGAAGCCGGATGCTCGTTGCTGGCAAAAATGTTAAAGAAAAGAAAAGTAAAGGCAGGGAAAAGGGGACAGTAATTTGCATGTTGTTGGATTATCAGTCAGGCTGCAGCGATTTTTTTAAAGGTTTTAAACACTACTTCTAAAGATCAAAGACAATTCAGGTAGGGGAGCTGTGAATGTCACACATTATGTTTTATCGATTGGATATAATAATGGCAGTACTAAAAGAATAACATTCAAAATTAAAGCTGAACTCCACTCTGATTAACACCCCGATAACAAAGTAATATGCTTGCTTACCTCAATCTTGATCCCCCTCTTTTTTCACGGGATCAATAATATTGCTGTTCCCCTTCATAGCACAGATGAGTAGTGATTTCCTGCAGAAATGACCGCTCACAGCTGCTCCATCCTCATTAAAAGGGCAGCTGGTCATGTTACCGCCCCCTTGTAGCTCAAGTATAGCAGTGCTGGCATGCTTACATCACACAGACCCCACTCAGAATCCAGTGACCCCAGCGGCAATAGGAGTTTGATTGTTAGGCCGTTATTGAGACTTTATTTTTAGTGCAGTTGTATTAGGGGAGAGGGAGGTTGGACTGGAAGCAAGATATCTTGACTTTCAGCTTTAAGGATACCTCTGTGTACAATTACAGAACTTTAGCTTTTATGAGTTTACTATGCGTGTTATTGAGCAGGTGTATTCAATAAAATGACCACTAGCTGTACTAAAAGTGTTCAGGTTCCCTTCAAAGAAGGGACTAAGGTCTATTGGAATCTGAGCGAACTGATAATACATTTAGCCTTGGTTCAGACTGATGCGATCCTCAGAGATCGCATGTGATTCGCACCTGGACTGCCGATCACATGCGATCTCTGAGCAGTGAGAGTTCAGCCATACACTTGTTGAACTCGCATTAGATTCGCAAACAAAAAGGTACATTTACCTTTTTTTTTCCTGCACTAGAATCGCACCCATGCGATCCGATTCATGTGTGAGTGTACAGTTCGCACTGCGACTGGTGAAGAAAACTTTGTAATGACACCCGCCAGCGTTTCGCAGAAGGCAGTGTGAACTGCCGGCAGGAGTGATGCAATGCAGGAACCAGCTGTATAATCGTGCCGATTCCTGCATCGCACAAGTCTGAACCAGGGCTCAGGGGGGATCTCTCAGGAATTAAGTACCAATACTTTCGGTCAAGTACTCTCCGTTACAGAGTACTGATACATTTGTGGTGCGATTTGAGCCATACAAAATGAATGGGTTCAAATCGCACTGCAAAAATTTGCATGCACTTGGAACAGGAATGTGGTGCGATTCCTGTCTGAATCACATGCAGTTTCCCGCATAGCTCCTGTGTGAACCCAGGCTGAAGTCATTATGACCAGCCTGGATTCACACAGGAGCGGTGTGGTAAACCGCATGCGATTTGGACAGGTATCGGAGCATTTGCATGAGTACGAGCAAATGTTTAGTATCGGCACTGATACCAATACTCGTATCAGTGCAGCCCTAGACAGAAACATGAAAGTTGTCATTATGGACTTATTCCAAGCACAAGGGCTGTCATGCTTATCCTTGCTTTTCAGATTCATGAGTCACTGATGCAGAACAAGTATGTGCATTATGTGTTCCAACAATTGACATGAGCAGTGCTTATTCCAGGTCATTGAATTGCCAAGTAATCCTGGAATGTGCACCTTTATATCCAGAAAAGCAATGGGAACTTCCTTATTCTGCATGCTTCTACTGTGATAGTCGCACTGCTACTCAGTTGTGTACATACACTTAGTGGAACCACCTATGTATTTGTGCATTTGGGTGTTTCCTCTGCCTCATCAATTACATTTTCCCAGAGGCAGAAAAGAACCTGTGTTATCCCCACACAAGCCATTCTTGACCAATCGGGGTTCTCCATAGGTTTTTGGGGGTTCCTTCAGTGTTTGCAGACTGATTTCCTATCTGATAGTACCTGCATAGTTCTGAGACCAACTTGGCAGAGATAGTGGCATGCCAATAATGATCTTTTTAGCTGTCTGTAAAGCCTGGTACTCACTGTGAGTTTTTTCGTTCAACCCAGTGGGCTGAACGGAAAAAAACGGAGCTAAAGAGGAGCTCGCTGTACTATGTGATGTTAGTACAGCGATCTCTCTGCCCCACACCAGAAGACAACGGTCAGCGCTCACAGGCATTGGCCCCCATTGGTTTTCCAGCATACCTGTTCTACAGAAGCCAGCCAGGCTGGTGTACACATGGGCTGAATGTCGATATTCGCCCGTGTGTACCAAGTTTTAGGGTAGCATTCATCTCATTGACCTTCAATGTAAGGAGACACTTCTCCACTGAAGTAAGGACATCTCCCTGTGTTTGTTTTCTGGTCATTATTGATAGGCCCCTTTCACACGGCTGGATCTGTTTTTTCTCAGCAGGGGATCCGTCCGCTGATCTCCTACTGAAATGAGCAGAGCGGCCGGACTTGGACACAGCCCGCTCTACTCTAGGGGTAGCCAGATGTAAACTGTCCATTTACACCCAATTGCCCCCTGATCCGGCCAGATGGAAGTGAATGGATCACCTTCTATTTTTTTATTGCTGTTTGAAGGCCTGACAAGGCCGGGTGTAAACGGACACAATTCTATTTACATCCGACTGCCCATTGTGGAGAATGGAGGGTCCGATCAGGTGCAGCTGAAAAACAGGCAGCCAAACCCAATCAGACCTCTCATGTAAAAGAGGCATTACTTTTCTTTTTCTGTTATTATTACTTATAATTGTTTAGTATTTTTAAATTCAGAGCATTTTATTGTTAAAAAAATCATCCCCCAATACTTTAGGTATGGCATAATCCTTTTATTTATTATACTATATATAATTATATTATATAATGGGCGGCACAGTGGTTTAGTGGATAGCACTTTCACCTGGCAGCAAAAGGGTGGATGGTTCGAATCCCAACCACGACACTACCTGCCTGGAGTTTGGATGTTCTGCCTGTGCCTGTGTGGGTTTCCTCCGGGTACTCCGATTTCCTCCCACACTCCAAAGACATGCTGGTAGGTCCAAATTGGCCCTAGTATATGTATGACTGTGAGTTAGGGACCTTAGATTGTAAACATATATACATATATGTATACATATATATTGTACAATATATATGTAAAGCGCTGCGTAAATTGACAGCACCTGAAATAAATATTTACTATACTAACAGTAAATATACTATCTTTACTGTTATAACTATACCTTACTGCTATTGATAACATACTGTCAGCAATAGATGTCATTTTTTAGCAGGGGTTCCCTGAGACCTGATTTTTTTCCTTTGGAGTAAAAAGGTATAGAATACAATAGGAGACCGCCTTCATCTAGCAGCCATGAAAAGATTCATTTTAAGACAAGGTCAACAACATGGAGTGCAGCTTTGAAATCCATGGGCACGTCACCCTACATTGTTTATTTTCTAGGATTAAATCATTTTACAGTAGTGTTCATATAAAACATCCCATTATTGCAAGATCACCTATTGTAGTTTTCCTGCTAGAAAAGGTGGCTTAGTTAAAATAACTGGCAGTTCTAGAGCATCAAAATATTTGCTATGTCCTGGAATAGGGACGCTACTTGTGTGCCTTTTTCCTACATGTCTGAACATCGTTACTTTAGGAAATGTTCAGGTCCCATGAAACATGCGGCAAATAGCACTTTAATAGTTCCACACAGAGTCATATACTTGGATCAATAGAGGTATAAGCTGCCTTGTTAGCTTCAATGCATGTGATGGTTTTCCTCCTTTGTCAAATAAATGAGTTTACACTTGTGATTGCTGATAAAGTAGGGAGGGCATGTGGAGCAGCTTAAATTTTCCGCACAAAATACGTATGGTGCATGTACAGAATGTGTGCTAATGTATAGCATGTATTGTGTGCATGGAATGTGACTCAGCTTGCACCTGAATAGAAGGTGGCTGTTTATTCCTCCGTTACCTTTGGCACATTACCATTTCAGTGCATTTCCAAACCTTGTATTGTATATTGGGTGTACTTGGGTTATGACCATATTTTGCTGCATGCTAATTAGCCTTACCTTGGGCTTTATCCCAAAGATCAAGTGCTACAGTATTCAAAGCAAAGCATTTCCTGACTGGCACTAAGAAGTCTTGCTATATAAATTGTAGCAATTTAGACTGCATTTCTTGTGACCAAGCTCTGTGAAGCCCAACGGAGCAGTAATGTTTATGTATCAGCTCCACTGTAGAGTACATAGATGAGTGCAGAAACTTTACAGGGGAAATTCATTTTGCAGCTTTGCTAAAGCTGGCCATACATGGTTAGAATTTTGTTCAGGTGTTTGTACGGAAATTCTGAAACCCGTTTGTCTTCATTTTGCCATCATTGTGTCAATTAAATTAGTTTGAAAACCCTAAGACCCCTTTTACACTGGACGTTTTTCGGGCTCTTTTGCACTAAAAATAGCTTCCTTATAGCGCCTGAAAAACACCCCATCCTCCCCAGTGTGAAAGCCAGAGTGCTTTCACACAGGAGCAGTACGCTTGCAGGACGCTACAAGTTAAGTTGGGGCGGTGCGGTGAGCGGTGTACACACCGCTTCTGCCATTGAAATCAATGGCAAACGCTTTCCGAAGTGGCTGCACACCACTTTTAACCCGTTGTGGGGGGTTAAAAGCTCCCTGCTTCTGCCTGCATAGCGGCGCCATAACAATGCTTTAACAGCAGAAAAGCCCCGATGAAAGTAGCAGTGTTCCCCGTTCCAGTGTGAAAGTGCCCTTAAAGTGGTTGTAAAGGCTGAAGGTTGCATGAAGAATGCATGAAGGTAAAAAACCTTCAGTGTGCAGCCCCCCCCACGATGCTTACCTGAGCCCGATCCAGTGATGTGCACAAGAGCAGCAGCTTTCCTGGGTCTCTCCCTCCTCATTGACTGAGACACAGCAGCGGAAGCTATTGCCTCCCATTGCTGTCAATCAAAGCCAGTGAGGGTCTGGGCCACAATCGTATAGACACACAGAGGTGGCTCGGGAGTGAGCATACACAAGTGCCCCCAGAGCAAGCAGCTTGCTCTGGGGGCACTCAGCAGAGAGTAGGGGCCAGCAGGGGACCTGAGAAAAAGGAGGATCAGGGGCTGCTCTATGCAAAACCATTGCACAGAGCAGGTAAGTATAACTTGTTTTTCTTTTCTTTTTTTTTTTTTTTAAGGGTTAGGGTTAATAAAAACTGGGCCTTTCACACTTGTGCAAGTTGTCCTGAGATTTGGGACTGCAAAGTCCCATGACAAGTTGTTCCCTATTATTTCCAATGAGTACCCTTCATATCTGTACGACTTTCACAGTAGTCCCTGCATTACTTTGGTCCAACTTTGATGCAACTTGAGGTCCATAGACTTCAATGTTAAACCCTCAAAGTCTCATGCAAATTGCACCTGAATAATATAGATGCGATTTCTGTACTGCTGCTGTACGACTTTATCATATGTTTTCATTGAGCCAAAGTTGCAACAAAGTCGGACCAAAGTCGTATTGATCCCAAATGTGGTAAAATCGCTGCAAAAAATTGCAGTAAAATCGGGTCGCACAAGTGTGAAAGGGGCCTAAGTGTCACTTTAAAATTTCATCCACTTCTGCTATTTGAATGGAATCTCAGATGCACTAAGCAGGTTCTTTCCAATATGTACAACACTCACAGTTAGAAATTTATTTGAAAAATTGTTCAACATGTTCCTTCAAATTTTCATGTCACTACAGTCAAATGTTGTTGATTTGGCACCACTAACCATTAGAAAATTGAATGAAGGTTCAGAAATTAAAAATTTTCAGGCAAAAATGTACTGGTGTTCCCAACTTATAACGGTATTAAACCTAAAAGAAAATATTTATTATATTGCAGCTTACCAATCGTTAGATGTGTTGGCTACATTCGTTTTTCTTGTAGGCTTTCTTTCTTCTATTTTCATCTTGTGATCTGGCCAGTAAGCCTGGGTTCACACTATCCGACATTTAAACGGTCCGACTTTGATCCTACTTTGCTGTTACGATTTACGGTCCTACATCGGTCTGATTTCTGTGAACAGGGATCCGACTTTGATCCCGACAAAGCAAAAAACGGCATGGGGTCCCCCTCCAAGCGCATACCATGCCCTTCGGTCTGGTATGGATATAACGGGGAACCCCCACGCCAAAAAAACTGGCGTAGGGTCCTCTACAAAATCCATACCAGACCCTTATCCGAGCACGCAGTCTGGCAGGCCAGGAAAGGGAGTGGGGACGAGCGAGCGTGCCCCCCCCCCCTCCTGGACCATACCAGGCCGCATGCCCTCAACATGGGGAGTATGGGTATGGGAGTATGGCTCTACACCCCCCACCCCAAAGCACCTTGTCCCCATGTTGATGAGGGCAAGGGCCTCTTCCCGACAACCCTTGCTGGTTGTTCTCGGGGTCTGCGGGTTAGGTCTTATCGGAATCTGGAAGCCTCCTTTATCAAGGGGTCCCCCAGATCCTGGCCCCCTCACCCTATGTGAATGAGTATGGGGTGCATCGTACCCCTACCCATTCACCTAAAAAGAAAATGTAAAAAAAAACCACACTACACAGGTTTTGAAAGTATTTTATTAAATCAGCTCCAGCGTCTTCTCCCTCTGATTTCTTCTCCCATCTCTGGTGTATTCTTTCTTCTGCTCTTTTTCTGGGTCTTCTTTCTTCTGAGCTGTGATGCCATAAGGGGACGGGGCCTCCAGATGACATCAGTGGGTGGCCCCGCCCCATGCCAATATAAGTCACTGCACAGCGTGGAGACACCATTAGCCCGGGAGATTGCGTCGTGTCAACATGGGAAGAAGACCCGGCAAAAGAGCAGAAGACGCCGCAGAGAGGTAGATGAAATGGCAGAAGAAAGAAGACCTCTCAGAAGAAAGAAGACCCCGCAAAAGAGCAGAAGAAAGAAGACGCCGGAGGGGGGAGAAGACATTGGAGGGAGAAGACGCCGGAGCTGATTTAATAAAATGCTTTCAAAACCTGTGTAGTGTTTTTTTTACATTTTCCTTTTAGGTGAATGGGTAGGGGTACAATGTACCCCATACTCATTCACATAGGGTGGGGGCCGGGATCTGGGGGGCCCCCTTGTTAAAGGGGGCTTCCAGACTCTGATAAGCCCCTCACCCGCAGACCCTGACAACCACCGGCAAGGATTGTTGAGAAGAGGCCCTTGTCCTCATCAACATGGGGACAAGGTGCTTTGGGGTGGGGGGCTCAGAGCTCTGATAAGGGTCTGGTATGGATTTTGGGATGGACCCTACGCAGTTTTTTCAGCGTGGGGGTTCCCCTTAAAACCGTACCAGACCGAAGGGCCTGGTATGCTCTTGGAAGGGGACCCCTTGCCGTTTTTTTTTTAAATTTGGCATGGAGTTCCCCTTCTAGATCCTCAGAGCATAAGTTGCATGCCAAAGTTGAATCAGTTAAGACAGTGATCCGACTTTGATCTGACTTCAATGCTTTTCAATGGGCTGCAGTGGGATCAAAGTTGGATAAAAGTAGTACAGGAACCTTTTTCAAAGTCGGTCCGACTTGGTATAACACAAGTCAGACCAGTTAATACGGCACTCATAGGGAATCATTGTTTTTGTGACATAATGCGACGTGTGCTCCTAATGTCGGTCCGAGAATCGGGCTAGTGTGACCCCAGGCTAAGTCTGTTGGTTTTCCTTGTTCAATATTTTTATTTAAAATAAAGAACTTCATAATACCAATTTGTTTTACATATGCTAGTCTGTTGTTTTTCAAAAGAGAAAGCTCTCTTGCAGAGGTATCCGTTACAAAGATGAGGCAAACCATTCAGCAGGGTGCTTATAATGATCAGTTTTATTTATGTAAAACCTATATCCCTAAAAGAAAAAGAAAAAAGTTTGCTGTAACTGCTTATAACCTGTTAACTAGAGTTTGGCTTCAGTTTGTTAGTGTATTTAAATCTTCTAGTACAAATAACACTCCCCTCCCTCCAGACTGACAATGCTGCTGTCCAAATGTGCCCCCTGTGCTTATTCATTCAAAGTGGGGGAA
Organism: Glandirana rugosa; assembly: GCA_018402905.1. NCBI lineage: Eukaryota > Metazoa > Chordata > Amphibia > Anura > Ranidae > Glandirana > Glandirana rugosa. Next base: position 418,468 of record BLSH010130462.1, on the reverse strand, counting down.
CTCTAATACAGGAGGTGTGTTACTGGCCAGATTAGCAGGTGAAAACCGAGGGAAAAGAAGAGAAAACTAATGCAGCCACCACATCGGTAAGCTGAAATCTATTACATTTTTGGTTTTGTGTTTTATACCGCTTTAAGGCCCATTCACACATATACACAACACACTACTGGCAAAAAAACATTGCTTTCAATTGTCGCTGATCAGACACCTGCCCTGCTTTTCAGTGTTAAAAAAAAATAGATCATGCGTGCTTTGACGCCTTTAATTCCCACTGAAATCAATGGATGCATGTGATACACACGCTTTCTGCTAGGTGAACAATTTTGTGGTTTGAGAATTTCTTACAATAATCCTTGCACTTAAGTAGCTTGCTGAAAATATTTGTCGCTCACCACACAACCAAATCTGGCAATGTGTTCAACAACAAACCAATAGACATTTGCCAGTAAAGCTGTAAGCAGGCTGAAATGTGTGCGTCCTGAAAGCTGTGTTATATCAGGTCAGCACTACAGATAGGATTTGAGCCATGGATAACAACTCCTATCTACATTCACCCTGGGGTCTTATAAAAGCACGAACGTACGCAAGCATAGTTTACGCCGACTCCTGGGTTGATGTCTGCATTTTCCAAGGATAAGTAAAAAGCGGATACAGATCTGGAACTGTTGCAGTGGTCAGCACGTAAAAAAGTACTGTATATAGTAGAGCTCTGGCTCTGGCTAAAATGAGAATCACTATTTTTTTGCTTAGAATAAAGCTCACGATTCTCGCAGTGGAACATCATCCTTCACATTATACAAAAATTTGTGCTAACTTTACTGTTTCGTTTTATTCTAAATTCGTTAAAGTGTATTTTTTCCAAAACAATTGCATTTGAAAGACTGCTGTGCAAATACAGTGTGACATAAAATATTGCAACAACTGCCATTTTATAATCTAGGGTCTCTGCTAAAAATATATATATAATGTCTGGGGGTTCTAAGTAATTTTCTAGCAAAAAATACTGATTTTAACTTGTAAACAACAAGTGACAGAAAAAGGTTTAGTTTTTAAGTGATTAAACTGCCCTCATCTACAGACCGAAGTTCATTCATTTGTTTTAAAAGAACTAAATGTTACAATGTTTCTCTTTTTATCTCCACCTAAGCCAGTGGTTCTCAACTCCGGTCCTCGGGACCCACCAACAGGCCAGATTTTAAGTATTACCTTGGGGAGATGCAGACTAAATTACTGCAATCACTGAGCAGCAAATGATATCACCTGTGATGTATTTCAGTTATCCTGCAAACCTGGCCTGTTGGGGGGTCCCGAGGACTGGAGTTGTGAACCACTGACCTAAGCGATGTGATAAACTTGGCAGGCTGCCTGTTTTTTTTTTTTGACAGCTGTCAGCAGTGAGCAGAGAACTGCTCTGAATCGAGAAAAGGCTGTTTTAACCACTTCCCATCCGCGCCATAGCCAAATGACGGCTGCAGCGCGGCTCTAAAATGCCGGGAGGCCATCAATAGACATCCTCCCCTTTGGCTCGTGCTGGGCGCACTCCCGCCCGATGTCCACCGGAGACTCGCGACCTGCTCATAGAGAGCCCGAACAGGGAACCGCCGATGTAAACACGGCGGTTCCCTGTTCTGTGAGGGGGGGCATGCCAGATCTACTGATCCCTGTCACTGGGATCAGTTAGATCTGTCATGCCCCTGCCAACCCTGCCCCCCCCCCCACAGTTAGAACACACCCAGGGAACACATTTAACCCCTTCACTGCCCCCTTAGTGTTAACCCCTTCCCTGCCAATGACAGGGGGGAGTGTCTTGTCCCT
>BLSH010130462.1:402069-413626 GCA_018402905.1 Glandirana rugosa | reverse complement strand
GTGATGACACGGTCGATAAAACAGAAATAACTAAAGGTCAAAAGTAGTATACCAGTGAGTTTGGTCCCTATACTAACTTTGTCGCCCTGTATACCCCTGACACAATATGTGGAATACAGGGGACGGAGTGGGTGGATTCTATAAGGGTGGGGCTTATTAAAAGTAGGAGGGGTCAAAGGGAAGGGCGGGGCCTGGCGCTCCCCCATCCAAAAACTTCACCAGCCGCCACTGCAGTGTGGTGTGCTGGGATTGGGGCATCAGCCCTGTTTCCTTCCAGGGCACACCAGTAGTCATGTGTTCGGCATGGCTTACTAGTGTGAATGAGCCCTTAGTGTTTGGTATTAAACTAATTCTGGCCATAGACTTGGCAAATCGGAGCTTTCCCTTGGCAATCTGCCACCCGCTGTTTCAATCATATCCCTGGTTTGAGTGACCATATGATGAAAACTGGAAATCAATAAAGACAAAATAGCTGGCACAGTAGTGGTTTTCATCAACAAAAAAGTTTTGGTTGCTCAAAACTGTGAAACAAATTAAAGTACCACTTGCTTACTGGGCACTTATACCCCCTTTCCTGCCCAGGCCAATTTTCAGCTTTCAGCGCTGTCACTCTTTGAATGAGAATTGTGCGGTCATGCTACACTATACCCAAATTAAATTTTTATCCCTTTTTTTCACACAAATAGAACTTTCTTTTGGTGGTATTTAATCACTACTGGGGTATTTATTTTTTTGCTAAACAAACAAAAAAAGACTGACAATTTTGAAAAAAGACAAAAACAATTTTCATAGTTATAACATTTTGAAAACAGGTAATTTTTTCTCCTTCATTGATGTGCGCTGATGGGGCTGCACTGATGGGTACTGATAGGTTGCACTGATGGGCGCTGATAGGCTGCACTGATAAGGCAGCACTGATGGGCACTGATAAGGTAGCAATGATGGACACTGATAAGGTGGCAATGATGGGCACTGATGAGGCAGCACTGGTGGGCACTGATAGGTGACACTGAAGGGCACTGAGAGGTGGCACTGATAGGCAGCACTGATGGGCACTGATTGGTGGCATCTTAAGGTGCACTCATTGACAGCTCTGGTGGGCACTGCTGGGCACTGATGGGTGGCAATGGTGGGCACTGATTAGCAGTACTGATGGGCACTGGCTGACTGCTGATCACGTGGTAAAGGGCCCTTTACTCCATTCTGTGATCAGCTGAGTCCCGGGGAATCGGTGATCACAGAACACACAGCCCGCGCAGCAGAGGGCGTGCAGGAGCGTGAGCATGGAAGGACATACACGGACGTTCTCCCAGCAATCTAAGCCCGCGCTGTAGCCATATTTTGGCTATAGCACGGGCATGAAGTGATTAAATAGTTTGTTTGGTCAAGCTGGTCCAAACAAACTATTTCCCTTACTATTCAATGCAGCAGCTGTCAGCCCTGGATAAACTGTGTGTAGCATCAGCTATACAGCTCTGTGTTCCAGCAGCGGGACAGGGACTTCCTATTCTTTTCTCAGAACTAAATTGAGTCAGACTGAGCGCTGGAAGCTTTGTATTTTTATAAATGAATGCAAGACTTCCTTTGAATGGCTGAAGTAGAGAGGCAGGCAGATGACATCACAGTCTCCACCTCAGCCAATCAGAGGAATCCTTGTATTCATTAAAAAAGACAAGCTTCCTGTGAATGGATTAGCAGCGCTCAGCCCAACTTCTGTTTCGGGAGTCCCCATATCGCTGTTGGTGGAAATAGTTTGTTTGGACCAGCATGGTCCTAGCAAACTATTTAAAGTGGTTGTAAAGGCTCAGGGTTTTTTATATGCATGAAGGTAAAAAAACTTGTGTGCAGCAATGCCGTCTAGCTTGACAACCGTGCTCCTCCATGGATATAGTGTGGTCAGCACTGTCACCCTAGGACAGGAAGTGTGCTATCATTAGTGCCTACTTGTTGCCTGAATATTGAAACCATTGCTAGTTTGTTGCATGCTTATTGTAAGTAAAGTATGGTGCTATGACATCATGTGTTTATTGAACTCTATTACTAATAATTTATTCTCCTGAAGGCCGGTCAGTATCAAAATGCACCACTAAAATCTGATATTTGGTCTCATTCACAATTTGTCATAGTGCTCCACAGACCGTTACGGTCTACTTGACCCCCATTCTCACATAATCGCAGGCTCACAGAGTTCTAAGGGCCCATTTTCACTTTCTTGTGCGTGTTTTTGTGTGTTGGGACCCATTGGGTTAGGTATTCCATTTGGTTAAAGTGCACTGTAAAAACATAAAAAAAAAAAAGTCCCTGCTCTCTTTTTCAAAATGCAGTGCATCACAGACCATTTGCATCTGTGAGTTGTGCCTTATAGTGCACTGCATATGTACATTAGGGTGCAGTTACAAGATGAATGACAACACACAAACGGTGCGTTAGTGTAATGCAAATTATAACACAAGTTCCCAAAGTTGGATTCACACTTTTATATTTTGTTATGTTTACTGTTGAGAGCATAAGAAATGCATCAATACACATGTCAACGCATGCTGACAAGTGTTTTATAGTGTATTAATGCATTTCCATTGATTTAAATTTAGATCAGGCAAAAAGGAGTGAATCCAGCAGTTCCCAGGTATGTGTATATGCAGCTCTGGGCTCACTTGTAGTTTTTACCTACAGGGGCTCCTTTCCACTGTGGTACTTGGCTGTATTGTCTAGCACAGAGATAATGCATGTACTTTTCACAATGTATTATTATAAGCTGGCTTGATGCTTTCATTGGGAGAAGTCCTTCTAATGCCCTGGTGCCCAACCTGCGGCTCTTTGGCAGTCACTATACAGCCCTCGGGGCCCCTAAAGACATTAGTCTGTGATTTCCTTACCTAGGTTTTTACTGTGGCTAGTGAAGGAAAATATTCTTTAGACTGGCTTCTAGTGGTTTTGGTTTATATCTTTCACACTATCTTACTTTTTATGTTTTTTTATTCCTCTGATCTTTTATAATGGAATTTGCTGAGAGAAATATCAGATGTGGCACAGTAATTTAGGAGCTCGTTCATAGGAGCACAGAGTCATACATTGTGAAAAATAAGTGTATTTGTGCATTCAAGAATTAGGGGCAGATGTGTACCCCTGGACAAGCAGTTTAAACACCTATCACTCCCAAAAGCAGAAATACTGTAAGTTTTTACGCTGTATGGCTCTCCGCCCCTGTGTGAATCAGTCCTAGGAGGGGTTGTAGGGAGCTCAAATGTGGACACAAAGGGAATAAAAGCTGGGGAATTTAATAAAGCATTTATGACATTCAAAATCCCCCCCCCCCCCCAAAAAAAAAGTCAGCAGCTACAAAGGTGCTAACTTTTAATATAAGGACACTTACCTGTCCAGGGAATCCAGTGATGTCCTCAGCCGAGCCGATTGTTCAATTGGCTCCAGGTCCAGGCGCCAGCAATTTTAAGTAAGGGAAACCGGATGTGAAGCCTTTCGGCTTCACAACAGGTTTCCTACTGCGCATGTGCAAGCTGTGCTGCAATTTGTGAATGGTCCCGCAGTCTTCTGGGACACGTCACAGGTCCCAGAAGGCTGTAGGGGGAAGGAGGAGGGGCCAAACATCCACTCTTATTGCTGCGGCAATCTGACCAGAAGTGGGAGCGCGTACCTGTCAAAACCAGGTACCCACTTTCCCAAAAAAAATGACACAATGTGGCAGTGGCCAGGAGTGGGGGGGGGGGGGGTATGCAAACAAGAAAACCTTCTCCTTTTGGGTGAAGTTCCCCTTTAATTCCCTTTAAAACTACCTGCACTTAATTCAGGCAAGCATTTGTGCCAGTGTCAGTAGGTAGTTTTTCCTACCACCACTTTTAGAACCTGACACAGTTGTATCGATAGATTCTTATTATTCTTAAATAATTACTGCCAGTTTGCAGATTAGGAAACTGGTGGTAATTAAGACCAGGTCTGAGCTAGAGTACAGAGGTATGACAGTGCTCAGAGTGGGACATGCTGTCATGAATGTGACAGCTTCCCGCACAAAACTCTATCCCCATCCCCTTTCAGTTGTTGGCTGTTCCCTTGGCCAGCAGCTGATTGTAAACAAGGGGGCCAGAGATACTGGTAATGCCATTGCTTCAGTATGGCAATTGCCACATTTGAGAAATGACTGGTGTTACTGGGAAAGTGGAACTGATGGAGAACTAGTCTCCACGGCCGCAGTGTCTGTTGGGTAGCCAGAGTCAGATGGAGAACTCAGAGTTTAGTTCCTCGTCAGGTCTGCCTTGCTTTTGATTGAGAGCGGATGTTAGTGGGTGGATTTGTAAGTTGCTACTGGACTAAATAGCCACTATGGATATGCCCACTGCTATCTGCTGTCAACCATAAGCATGATGAGCCTGATGGGGAAATAGTCTCTTATTTCCCCATCAGGCTCCACCCACTGTACTACAAAACTCCTTGGCCATGCGCTGTCACTGTGATAGGTGCACACTGAGGATGGAGTGTCAAGTATGAGCACTCCAACCTCAGTGCTGTCCCATGACAGATTCATACCTGTTTATGGCAGGTATGTAAATCTGGCGCAAGCATTGACAATTTCAATGCAAAGGCCCGAAAAAAAGAGGACATATAGAAGACTTTTTCTGTGTTGGACAAATTGTTGATTGTGTTGCATCTGAAATTATTGTGTCACATCTTTGAAATAATTCTGCAACAAAATGTAGCTTAAGGGCCCTTTCACACAGGGGCGACACACTCTGACTTGAGTCGCCCCAAGTCGCTTGACATCCGTCAAATCCCATTCAAATGAATGGGAGCCATCTTAATGTACGCTACTGAGTCGCTCCGACTTCAAAAAAGGTTCCTGCGTGACCCCAAGGTGACTTCTATCTGACTTGTGCCCATAGAAGTCAATGGAAGTCGCCTCCAAGTCGGATCCCCATCTTAATGCAAGCGACTTTACAGTGAAAAGAATAGAATTTTATTTGGGGCAAGCCCCTCCTTCCCTTCTCTGATTGGCCACAGGCAAAGTCGCCTGGCATAAGTCGTGTTGTAAGTCGCGGCGAAGTTGTGCTGAAAGTCGCGCTACAATTGCCTAGCAAAGTCGCGCTGAAGTTGGATCGCCCGTGTGAACTGAGCCTAATAGCCATACACACGATCTGAAAATTGGACGAAAAACACTGCTTACGATGCGATCGGACCATAATCGGATCACAGCTTACCAGAGCCGATCATGACATTTCATCTGATATTATTTGATCGGACATGCATGAAAATTTTGATCGTATGATAACACATCGTACGATTTTCGTGTAATCATTACAGTGATCGTCCGAAAATACAATACAAATACACTACAACACATGACATCACTTCAGATTTTTTATTCTGTCGTACGAGAATTTTCGTGACTTTAGTAAACTCTTCCGATTCGATCTGAGATTACCATGGAAAGAAAAAACGGACAATCTGTTGTCCGATTTTCGGATCGTGTGTACGGGGCATAAGGGCCCGTTCACACAGGGGCGACTTGCGTCGCCCCAAGTCGCTTGACATCTGAAATCCCATTGTAGTGAATGAGAGCCATCTTAATGTACACTACTGAGTTGCTCCGACTTCAGAAAAGGTTCCCGCACGACTTCAAGGCGACTTCTATCTGACTTGTGCCCATAGAAATCGCCTCCAAGTCGGATCCTCCATCTATATTTAAGTGACTTTATAGTGTAAAGAATAGAATTTATCCAGGGCAACCCTCTCCCTCCCTTCTCCGATTGGCCATAGGCAAAGTTGCCTTGTATGAAGTCGGGCTGAAAGTAGCCTAGTAAAGCCTGCCTAAGTCGGATTGCCCCTGTGTGAACGGAGCCTACGTTCCTCTAGAACAGTGGTTCTCAACTCCGGTCCTCAGGGCCCACCAACAGGCCAGATTTTAAGTATTACCTTGGGGAGATGCAGACTAGAATACTGCAATCACTGAGCAGCAAATGATATCACCTGTGATGTATTTCAGTTATCCTGCAAACCTGGCCTGTTAGTGGGTCCCGAGGGCCGGAGTTGAGAAGCACTGCTCTAGAACAAATGTTTGTTAATCTCCATTATCCTCCTGACTTCTTCAAATAGCTTTTTGCCTGTAAAACTCTGCCACTTGGCAGGAGAGATTTGTGCGGCAGTTCTGTCAGAGCTGTGACAGATTCCTATACACCTTACTGACACCTACATCAATCTGTCACATGTTCCGCCATTTGATGGATTTTTAAATAGTATCTATGATGCTCTTTATGAATTCCATGGTATGTGTGGCCCTTTGGTGTTGTCTGGAGCCACAACTGAGGCCCCCTATATCAAGAAAGTTAATCGCCACTGGTCTAATCCTTCCCCATATTCCTCTATCCCAGTGGTTCTCAACTCCTGTCCTCAGGACCCACTAACAGGCCAGATTTTACGTATTACCTTGGGGAGATGCAGACTAGAATACTGCAATCACTGAGCAGCAAATGATATCACCTGTGATGCATTTCAGTTATCCTGCAAACCTGGCCTGTTAGTGGGTCCCGAGGACAGGAGTTGAGAACCACTGCACTAACAGGCCAGGTTTGCAGGATAACTGAAATACATCACAGGTGATATCATTTGCTGCTCAGTGATTGCAGTATTATAGTCTGCATCTCCCCAAGGTAATACTTAAAATCTGGCCTGTTAGTGGGTCCCGAGGACAGGAGGAACCACTGCTCTAACCAGAAATGAGCCCACATGTTGGAACGGGAGCTCAGTATTCTTATATATTGAGCAATGTGTGCCATTTCTCTTCTCCGTGCCATGGTAGCGCTGCATTGCGGCCTATACAAGGGTTAAAGCCGTTCCAGGAAGACGGCGGAGCTGCGTACTGGCGGCCGATCGGCCATTTGCCGTATAATGAGATGTGCTTTTCCCCCCCAGGGGATCTGTGTCCTGGTGATGTGAGGAGGGGAGGGGGGTCGGAATAAAAAGGGCTTTGGGGGAGGGACTCCTAATCAATCAGCCGCTCTTGAGGCCGTTTCTTGCTAAACGAGGGAAACACAGCTTCTGTCAGGCACGATCATGCGAGATCAAACGCTTAGCGATGAATGCCTGCCTTGTTTAACCCTCTGGATTACGCTATCTCCGCACATCTTCTTCATAAAAGTCCCTTTCTTCCCCAACACAGCCTGCTTAACCCCTGGGAAACCAGCCACAATGCATCCTATATCCCTCGATCCATCTAGTCGCAATTAGAAAATCTGAAAGGAAGCGCTAACCATGTACACAATTGGACGATGAGGTTAAACAACATTGGCCAGGGGGGCTTTGGGTACTTGCAAGGCCATGGCCATCAAAATGCTGTGAATGGGGTTAGTTGTGATGCAGATTTGCTGTAACGATGAGCCACGAAAGGAACGTGTGCTTTCCTAGTCGTGTTCCATTGCCAACGCAGTCCTGAGCAGTGACGTGTTCTGGACCTGCCGTTTGACAGACACGGTAGACGAGGCTGATCATGACAGATCTAGTGTAAATATAGAATCCCTGTACAGCCAGGGGTTAATCAGTGTCCCTTTACCCTTGTTTGCTGCCGCAGGAGGCTTCGCCAGGTCCCGGGGAGGAAGGAAGAAATCTTATAAATCCTTGCATTATTGCTGCGGGAGATGTAGATTTCTACGCTCGGCAAACAAAACAGCATTCTTTTACTAGAGGGTTAACCAACGCGACAGAGAAGTGCAGATGAATCCAAAGCGAGACGTTTAACCCCTTCCCTGCTGTGCGCTGCAGAGGGTAGAGCGCGTTCATGCAATATTCAGCAGTCTGCTGTCAACACTTCCACTCGGCACAAAACAAGGCCGGGCGTGCTGTGACTTTCCAGCCTACTGTGTGCACACGGATTGAGAAGGTGACACTGCTGGTGGCCCCGGCATTTAATCCTCTTAGTCCATCCTGATTGTGCACAGCGGAATCGTCTCTGATGTATGCCATAGCTACAAATGCAGTCCTCCACTTGCAGAGGCTATCGCATGATGCAAACATATTTGGTGCAGTCTAATTTCTCCATATATGCAGGAGAAAAGATCATATCTACCATTTGAGGTAGGGTGGAGAGGGGTTAGAACCCCTGTCAGGTTTCTATTGCTGTCTCTGCCCCCGTTAGAGGGATTCACCTTGTCCTGGTGACCCTTATCTGTGAAAATGAAAGAAAATCCTGAGTTTTGAGGCTGCTGCACTGAGTGGCTCACAACAGGCGTCCGGTGCGTCCCTGTTCACTGTTTCATGACCGATTTCAGCCCAAATTTTGGCTGAATTTGGACCTGAAACGGACCAGAAGACGCAGGGGTCTCCTATGCAATTCGCACCGGAGCCCCTTCAGAGATGTGTAAAGATATGTCTCCATAGAGAGCCGGTGACAATCTCGAATTGACATGCGAATTGGATGCGGAGGAAACCCAGCCTTAGTCGTCTTTAGAACAGAAATAGGGGAGGAATCTTCCTATGGGGCCACTAGTTCTGGAAACTATCAGGAATTCCCCTCACTTTGGAAGGCTTTCCTCTCACTTCCTGTTGCTAAGGGACTGAAAGTCGGGGGAAATTTCCTTAATGGAACACAGATGACAAAAAAAACCCGACCCTCCCTTACTCTATCCAAAATGGAAAAAAAAACGTTTTGCCCTCAGTTCTACTATAATTTCGCATTCTTTTTGGTTGCTGACTCTGAAATGTGATTGCATTAGGAAAAAAAGTTAAAGGAGGTTCATTTAAGGATCTGTTTTCAATCAAGTGATCAATTTAGTCCATCTATGGTGGTGTCTTACAGGTTGAGAAGTGCCACCTAGGTTAATGCATAATTGGCATTGAAAGCTTCTATTAATATACAGTAAAAGTATAGTGAGGATTAGCTATTGTAATGTGTTTAAATGTATAGATGAGAATACCAAGTACAGCAGGATCTAATCCACCCAGCCTGGTGGTTGCTCTAATAATCCTGGGGAGTAGCATGGTAACATTTGATTTTAAAGGTTTGGGTGAAACTAGACACAGAACATATCCAAAGCAGAAGGCTGCTGTCTGAAGATTTGACTTTTTCACAGTCATTCCATAACAGTGGTTCCCAACCGTCTTCGCTTAGCTACCCCTGGCAGCTCATTACCATAAATTGTACCCCCCATTCCCCATGGAGGTGGGAGTAGGGGGCGGTTTAATAGTAGAGCACCATGCTGAAACGTAATTAACAGCCCTTAATGTGAATCCAGACATCTGCTTGGGTGACTGGAGATGACCTCCAAGACAGCACAGGTCAGCCAATCAAGGGAGAACAGAAGGAGACCCCAAAACATCCAGAGACCTGTCACACAATCAGGGGGGCACAGAAGGCAAATTCTAGTTTGCCAATAAGGGAGGGCTTGGGGTGAGCACAATACATATGCAGAGCCCAAGCCTAAAGTCCCCTCCATCACTCAGGGAAGGTCACACTTAGGGCTCATTTACACTTGTGGTTTTACCAGGTGCCTTTGCAGGTTGTCTCAATTTAAGTGAAGGGGGCCATGCCACAACAGTCTTGCAACTGCATTTAATGCAGTGATGTGGTCTTTTTAATGGGTAAAACAGGTGGTGAGAGTGAGACATATCAACCGCCTGTCAACCTCCCCCTGAAAAGAGATCCACCACAGATTGCTTGTGATAATGGCTACCGAATGTGTAAATGAGCCCTTACATCCTTTGCTGGAACGCTCCGCTCTGCTAGTCCCAGCCATTCTCCACCGTTCATGACACACAAGACATTGTGACACAGATAGGGCCAATCTGAATGTGTGGACCTCTCCCTCTAGCCCACAGCATGACAAATAGACTGTCATTGGAGGGTAAGGAATGGCCAGTGATGTAGGCTGTCACTGGAGGGTCTGGAATGACCACCAAGGTAGGCTGTCACTGGAGGGTCCAAGATGGCTACCAAGGGACGGCCGGTGCGCTAGGTGAACATGTTGCATTACCTTGGGATCTGTGAGAGGTATGGGGGAGGTGCAGTTTTGCAGCATTTTCAAGCATTCCTTAAAGTATTTCAATGTATTCCTGGGGGTATGCATATAATAGATTGGGAAGCGCTGTTCTAAAGAATGCAGTGAGCAGCCAGAAAAATCTGCCATAACCAAGTGAAGCTGACCATACATCGAAATGCTGGACCGGCCAAATTTCAATCCATGTATGGGCAAGCTGGTTGTACACAAGTCGATTAATCAATCCACTTCTATGCAACCAGCCTGTCGGGTTTTTGCCAAACGATCAGTGCCGTGGGCTATAGCCGGTAACACTGATCAATGAATTCTGACAGTGTTGAAGTTTCCCCACTGTCAGAATTCAATAGCTCTTTTTTTTTTGCTCAGCTCACTGGTTGAATGAAAAAAAAATGAAACCTGTATGGCCGCTTGAGATTGGTTGCATGGGTCTATAGCTCCAAGATCATTCTCTGATCCAACTAGCCAGCTCAAATGATGATCACCTTATGGGTACCTGAGTTGGATCAGCTGGAATAACGCATCTTTTTAAATGTGAGCTATCATTTTAAGATTTTGAGGCCCCTGAAATGATCATGTGAATGGCAATTGGCTGACTTGCTGCAACAATCGTTTTACTGCTCGGGCCTGTAAAAGTAAACAAAGCAGATACAATCTGTCTGTCCAGGAAATCATGTGATGAGTTCTTTCCAGCAAGCAGGAAAAGACTTTTGCAGAAGAGCCAGATCTTTTGTCATATTGGACAAAACACAAGTGAAATTCATACCTAATGTGCGGGTAATCACAATGGGCCTGTATTGTGGTGTTCCTACCAAGAAATGGAAAAATTCTCAGCCACTTTTCAGCACGAGACCTGCCCTGAACGTATGAATGTGATTGGTGGATGTGAAGAAATAACTGCAGTTCTTGGTAAGAACACATTGATACACGATGCCCTATGGGTATAGGCAGAAATGTCCCATAATCAGTATTAGCACACGGCCTCAATGCCCAGACTGTGCAGTATAAGAGGCTGTATCATATGCAGTATAATAAACAGATACACAAGGACATTGTACAACGATAATTTCATCCCATGCTGTTTTATGTTGGCAGGGCTATAGATGTAGAGGTAGTACTCAATTGCTCCTAATGCATATGCCAGGAATGGAAACCTTATCATGGATGAATTCCAGGTATGAATATTTTATACATAGTTACATTGGTCCAGCTTGGACTAATGTAACTATGTATATGACATACCTGGCCAATGGCCCTGGAAGTTGGAATTCAGTGAAGTAGAAAATACTGTTCCAGGTGATTTTCTATCTGCTTCTGTATTCAGTGTGGTTGGCCTGATGCAATGTGAACCCAAGAGGTCGGCCACTCAGTATGGGTGCCATACGATTTGCATCGCCTCAATGAATGCTAACCGATTTCTGAATGGACTTGGTGGAGAGCACAATGCCCACCACCCACGCCTCCACCCTATCCAATGGGAGAATGCTTTGCATTCGTTCAGAAAGTGCAAAGATTTCTCTGAATGTCCCTCACGCCGAGAGGCCGACCTCCTTTGTTCAAAATGC
>BLSH010130462.1:390535-402059 GCA_018402905.1 Glandirana rugosa | reverse complement strand
CTCACCTGTCGCAATGTCGGTAACTGGTTCCGAACAATTATGTCCAACGGTTGTGGATTTTCGCGTACGTGACGGTAACTGAAGATACCCGGAGGGTTACGTAGTTTTACGACTTTTTTTATTGTATAGTATAAAAAGTATTGAGAGACGTCGGGACTCTACCCTTGTCTTTGATAAAAATAAGACCTCTTTAACCTGTGTACGTGAAACCACGTGACGTAACGCTGCATCTTAACCCATGCAATGCAGTGCACCAAAGTGCATGTGTCCAATTTCTCCAGAATAAAAATAGTTTCTGTTCCCATCTCAGGGCTGCAGAGAGTTATGAAAAATATGATATGTTATTTTTTTCAGCATTTTGATGCATTGGGAGGCCCATAGAAGTCAATGGCAGTGCATGCGCTTTTAGGTGTTGGCAACCTGTATTAACAAGCCTTGGTCAATGGCTGTAACGCTGTCCACTCCAAATCCTAAATTTAAAAATGCATTGAAAGAATGCGTCAAAATGCACATTGATGCATGAAATGCATCTGCCTAACGCAACAAAAAAGAGCACACCTCAATGCACAGATCCAAATGGACCCATATTGTGTCTAATAATTTACCCATGTTTGAGCAGCTAGACTCACAAGAGATAATTACCTGTAATGCTCAAAATACTGCAATTTAATCCCATTGCCTTTTCACATAGCTGGCTGTATTATTAAACTTGAATAGGCAAAACAACCATGTATTCAGGAAATGTTGGGGCAATTTTGCCTTTCTGTTCCTGAGCAGCAAAGAGGGATATTGTTGCCTTGAGCAGAGAACTTGCAATAACCACCTCCTCTTAAAAATTTCATGCCACGCTGTACTTTAGCCAAGTCCAAGCCAATTGCCAATTCTGTAAGAATATGAGGATTTTAAGCCTGATTCAGCTGTTAGCCACACGTTCAAAGCTTGCAGGCATTTATCCTGGTGTGATAGTATGCCCCGTCTCCTCCGCTACGCTCCCCAAAATACACCTCTGCTTGGGAGATTAATCTTGCAACAATCCCTCAGACGGAATGGGCTTGCAATGAGAGGCGGACAGCTAAGCACACGCACTGGGCAGCATTACTAAGCATGAAGCACTGCGTGCATATGTAGCAAACTATCACTGCCCTGTGTATCTGTATGATAAAATAAAACTATTAATGGAAACATTTATACATTATCGCACATTAGGCTCCATTAACAAAGCGTTCACACAAAACATAAGGATCAATATTTTCAGCCACCATAAAGGTGCGTACTCCACAATTAGGAAAAAGGCAAAACATTCACCCAATTTAAGAAAATAAAAAAATTGTTTTTTTGCATTGGAGCTTGCAGAGTAATGAAATCATGAGCAGTAATCACAGGGACAATGCACGGGCTCCTGCAGACTCTTCCCCAGACCCAGGTTTGTACAGAGGTACAAACCTTAAAGGCCCTATACACGGGTCGAATATCGGGCAGCGTTCAATAGGAACCGGCCGAAATCTGGCCCATGTGTATGGTAGCTGGTCTGACAGAAGCTGGGCATTTGGCTGGCCTCTGTGGAAGGAGCATGATGGAAAAAGGTCTCCAATCAGCGCTCTCCGCCACTGGCGGAGAGCGATGACCGGTGTGTTCTGGAGGTGGGACCCGCCCCCCCATACCAGAACGCAATAGCTCAGCGGGGCGATCTCTGTACTAACACCACATTGTTAGTACAGTGACTCCTCGCAAGCTCATCCGTTTTTTTCGTTCAGTCCCCTGGGCAGGCGGATGGCTGGTCCATGTTCACTCCGCTTATGCAGAGCGGACACAGACGCCAATCTCCTCTATGGGCGGTTGGATGTAAATGGACCACCTGTCCGTTTGCACCCAACTGCCATCCGATCCGCCAGATGGATGGGGAACGGACCCCCATCCTTCTGTTTTTAGCGGCTTGGATGTCCATTGACAACCGCCGTTCCATAAAGGAGACTGGAAAGGGCTCTTACTGTTATGGGGCTGGAGAAAATAAACAATCTACAATGGGTATGGTGATGTCGCCTCACTTGTGCTCCTTCTAGATCTATGAGTCACTTTTCCACTAAAGCAGATGGGAATTTTAGTCTTCCATTCTCTGATCCCTGTGAGTTGATCTGTGAATGGAGGATGCGGCTGTGCAGGAGCAGCCACACCAAAATCAGAATATAAAAGAAGGCTCTGGGAGAAGAACCCCATGATTCAGGTAAGGACAGGCAGTTTGTGGGTGGGGAGTAGGGGAAACATGACCCTAAATATGGGTATAACATGAAACATGGTCACAAATTGGACTAAAGCTATCCATACACCTATAGATTTTTTTTTTTTTTTTCAGCTTACAGGCTAAATGGAAAAAAATCTAACAGATTCCACCATCTATGTTACACAGTTGGGATTGGTGAATCTCCCACTACAGCTATTGTATTCTAACATCTGACCCCAGTCAGCTGTCAAAATACCAATGTGTCTTTTCCAGATTGGATGCAGGTGCTGTTCAGCCAACAATTTTGCATTTTTGATTTTTCAAAGTTTGTAGAGCAGGAAGCCGTCAACAAAACCACCGAGTGAATTTTGGTGTGTTTATCAGGAGCCGGCTGAAATGTGCTCTGTCTCTTTATCTATTAATTTTCAAATCTCATTGACTCTTAGCTGAAAATAACTGTCAATTCTTTTTCATTTAAAAAAAAAAAATCTTTATTCTGGTTTGTTAGTTTTGTGAATTGAGCCTATTGGTAAGAATATTTACATTTATACCGTAAGAAGAAAGAATTAAAAGAAAAGCCTCTCATATTCCTTTAACATGCATGCTTAAAGTGGAATTAAACTGCACCTTTGAACTTATATATAATAGGTACTAGGTACTATGGTACTAGGTGTAATCCTAGACTCTGACCTGTCCTTTCAGCCCCAAATCCAATCACTGTCCAAATCATGCAGTCTTCACCTCCGTAACATCTCCAAAATACGCCCCTTCCTAACCGTTGACACCACTAAACAACTTATTCACTCCCTTATTGCTCGCCTTGACTATTGTAACTCCCTCCTCATTGGCCTACCTCTCTGCAAGCTATCCCCTCTTCAGTCTATCATGAATGCCGCTGCCAGACTCATCCACCTTACCAACCGTTCAGTGTCCGCCACTCCTCTCTGCCGATCCCTCCACTGGCTTCCCATTGCCCAACGAATAAAATTCAAAACCCTAACCTTAACATACAAAGCCATTCACAATTCTGGCCCGAGCTACATCACCAATCTTATCTCCAAATATCACCCAAACCATCCTCTCTGCTTCTGCTCTCTAGCTCCCTTGTCTCCTCATCTCATGCTCTTCTCCAGAGCTTCTCCCATCCTCTGGAACTCTCTTCCCCAATCTGTCCACCTATCTCCTACTCTGTGCACTTTTAGGCGACCCCTGAAAACTTATCTCATTAGGGAGGCCTTTCCTGCCTCTAGCTAACAACAGAATCTTCTACTCCCCTCATCAGTTCATCCCTCACAGTCCCTACCTTTTATTTCACCAGCCCCTCCCACTTAGATTGTAAGCTCACAGGAATTGTACTGTTGCTGTATTGTCTCTCTTTATATTGTAAAGCTGTTGGCACTATATAAATCCTGTATAATCATAATAAGGCTTACCTGTATGTACAGTGAATAACGCCTAAACTTGCACTGTTTAGGAGATATTCACACAACGTGCAACCAGTGACTTCACCAGCACATGGGACGGCATACTGTGCTGGACCTTCAGAGCTCCATGCCAGAGCTGAGGGCTCCCGCACACATGTTCAGGAGTGACGTCATTGCGGCCCCAGCCATTCATACACCTGGATCCCGTGAAACCCGGAAGGAAGACAGGGTGAATATGGCAACCACTGTACCCAAATTAATTAAATAAAACATGTATTTATTATACAGGTATGTTTGCATGGAAGCCTGCAAAGCATTACAAATGTGATCAGTGCATCACGTGTGCAATGCGCTGACTTCTGCATCGTTTACATTCCAACATGAGGTCCATGCAGTGGTACAGATCTTAGGCTAAGGTACTGGAGGTAGTAAAAAAAATCGGCTATATAGTGCATTGACACCACTGCACTTATGCCAGTGCCGTGATTTCTCTGCGACAGTTGCAGATGGGACTTGTAGTCTTTCCAGTCACAGATCCCTGAGAATGGATGACATGGCTGTGTGGGCAGACGCTCCAAGGAGAAGAACCCTGCGATTTAGGTAAGCGAGGAGGTGGTTTGAGGGCAGGGAGCTGGAGAATGTGACCTTGTTTGGTGTTATACTGTAAATATGGGTGTAACGTGAAACACAGTCACATAGGTGGACTAGTATGTGGTTTGTTTCACTTATCATGTTTCGCCCTGACACAATTTCAGTTGTGAAGTATACAAGTTTATAAAGAATATCTTGGTTTGCTGCACTGGTTTTATTGCTGCTTGCGGTCATTAAGCAGAACCAACAGTTATCCATGTCACTATAAGGAAGTCACTGAGGTATGGTGAAATAAGCATTTTCAGTTTAAGGTCACAGGCGGCAACTGTCAGATACCTTAAAGTAGGTTAGAAGGATGCATGGTAAACTGGCACAGCATTAGTACATTTACAGGCCAAGAGGGAGAGAGCTGGGTAATAGGATAAGGGGATACGAGTGCAGGGTTACAGGATGAAGGTAGCAGAGGACAGGGTAACAGGATAACGCTTCACCCGTCTGTTGTGTTTCCTAACACAGCTGAAAGGCAATACTGTAGTGGGTCATAACCTCTAGCCTTCCTGACTTCTTGTAAATTTTAGTGCCCTGCACTGCAAAAAACTTGAAGAACTGGGCTGCAGAATTGTTAAATATTTTCAACCAAGCATATACCTGTAAAGGACAGTCTAAATACTTACCTTTCCTGCCGCTGAATGCCACTCCGATCATTGGAACGGTGGGCATGACCTCGCCCAATTATGACTGACACTAAACAATATCCTCATTCTCCAAAAATAATCCATACACATTTACTACTTAGCAGCTCTGTAATCTATTTTTTCATGAAAGTGTTTCTTACTGCGTTTCTCTGCATCCTTGTAACCTCCTCTGTGATCTGAACCTCTCCTTTTTCCTCCCTCACTCCTTTTATTTTGGAACGAGCAGAGCATGTTAGTGGTCATTTGTACTGCTCTATGCACATTACACATCCCATAGTCCATCTCAGGAAGGAGAAAGAGAGATATACAATGGGACCATGGAGAATGAATGTAAGAAAGGGAATTTGAAGATTCAAAGGAGGCTGAGAGCAATAGAATGTACTTTTCTGAGTTAAGGATTCTTTTTTTTTAAGTTGGGCATAGATGGATCAAAATTGATCCATCTGTGGGCAGGCTGGTTGTACTCAAGCCAATCTATCCATCTACTTCAGTACAACCAACCTGTCTGGGTTTCTGTTTTGTTCGATCACTGCCAGCAGCTATAGCCTCCAGCAGTGATCATTGTATTCTAACAGCTGGAAAACGTCCCACTGATGGAACACAATAGCACGGTGGGAGGGATTCCTCCATCAATACTGACTGTAATGGGAGAATTGAGCAATTTTCTTTCCTTCAACCCGTGGTTGAAGAAAAGAAAATTTCATAATGTATGGCCTGCCTTAGCTCAGCGTTTGTTGTTATTCGAAAGTCGAGGCCATTTTGTGCCTGTGCTGCAAGAATGACTCATTTAGGGGGAGATGTAAGCATCAATAGTGTATAATCAACAGTGGCGGTGCCCTGGCTACACAGTGTCAATATCCAACTGGCCCTGCACAGCAGTGGTTGCCATTAGGGTCTGTTTTGCATTGTACATTGTAAGCATGTAAACATTAGTACAAACAATTCCTTGGGTATTGGGTAAAACAGGGATACTGAATTAAAATTCACAAAGGTCCAGTCGGCAAAATTTTGGTTCTAAATGGCACCTCTGCACATTGGCAAACGTGGCACGGTTTCGTGCAGGCTGAGGGACTTCTTTCTCTGCCTTCCTGCGCATTGAAATGAATGAGCCACCAATGCGCAGGTCGCAATGATGTGAACCAAGCCTCAGATCCTTCACATCACAATCTCGCTATTACATCAGTGTTGCTTAGCCCTCCCTGCACATCACAACCCTCCTTCACATCAAGACCCACCCTCTACATCACAATTCCTCACTTCACATCAGTTTCCCTTCACAGCGGGGTCATCAACCCCTTCACATCACCCCCCCTTCACACGGTCCTCAGCCCCCTTCACATTCTTGTCCTTGGCTCCCATTTATATCACCCCCTCCTTCACATTGCAGTCCCTAACCCCCCTTCACATTCCTGTCCTCACCCCCTTTGTAGAACCCCCCTTCACATTCCAGTCCCCAGCCCCCTTCATATAACCCCCTTTCACATTCCTGTCCTTGCCCCCTTTTATATCACCCCCCTTTTTTTCTTTACATTGCAGTCTCTGACCCCCCTTCACAACACCCCTGGTCCCCCCCCCCCCCCCATGCTCCATAGCAGTGACATATCCCTTTACTCTGGCCTACTTTACACAGGGTGGGAGGCACAGCAGCTCTAGAGCTGACATGGGGAGACAGGGGAGTTCTGGATGGAAGGCCGGAGTTCTGTTAACCAGCTTGTGATTGGTTGCTAGGACTGCCTGCATCCTAGCAACCAATGAGTTAAAGTGGTTGTCAACTCTGGACAACCACTTTAAACTACAGATAAGCCTATAATAAGGCTTACCTGTAGGCGCCCTGCATATCTCCCAAACCTGCACAGTTTAGGAGATATACAGAGTACTAGCATTGCCAACATCATTCGGCACATACGCAGTGAATAAACGTCCTCCGTGCCATTTCTTCACCGAGGATGTGCCGTGACTGGCGGCTCCCGCGCATGCCGTCACACTTAGGGTTGCCGCATCATCCCTTTAATCCAGGACACATATGTATTACACAGGTTCTGAGGCTAATTTAATGCAGACAAGGCGCCTAGTGAGTTTAATTACCACCTTAATCAGCCACAGAACCTGTGCAGTTGATATGTGTCCTGGATTAAAGGGATGATGTGGCAACCCTAATCACACTACTCCGGCCAGTCACAGAGCTGAAGTTGTGGCCCCAGAAGGAAGAGGGGCTGAAGATGGATGCTGCCTGCACAGGTGACATTGCTGGACATCACAGGCTTTGTTTGCAGGTAAGTGACACATGCATAGTAGCCCATTATGCTTCTACTATGCAGGGGAATATAGAAGAAGTAAACCCCATCAGGGTTTACTTCCTCTTTAACTGGGGCAGCTCCTGCCCTCCATCTAGTGCTGTGCTGCCTCACGATGTCAGCTCTGCAAAGATATCGGCAGCTGTGGTAGGGTTGCCACATCATCCCTTTAATCATTTAAAACTCATATGAATTACACAGGTTCTGTGGCTGATTAAGGTGGTAATTAAACCCACTTGGTGCCTTATCTGCATTAAATTAGCCTCAGAACCTATGCAATTCATATGTGTCCTGGATTAAAGGGATGATGTGGCAACCCTAGGCTGAGGGGAAGGGCGGCTCCTAAATGACGTATCCAAGGTGGATCCGGATGGCATGGTGACTCAGTCCGGATTCAGACCATGGTCCACCATTTAGTTATGCCTGGTGTAAAATATGGTCCTAATCTGAGCACAGGCCCAGCAAAGCTGCCTTCTATACTTCTGTGTACAAAACTACATGCAGTATAACTCTGTACACCCGTGTGGATGAGTCCTTAGACAGGTAAGTAGAGATCCACTTTACTGCATCATATGAGTGTATTTATTTAAATTGAGACTTCTCCAGGGTAGTATTTATCTTGCAGAAAATAGGCTATTGGCCAAAAAAAGTGCATCATATCTGCCAGTAATATATTCGGAGATATCGTCATCATCAGCTGCTCTTGCTGAAACTGAATATATCACATGACAATCTTGTATGATGGCAATTTTCCAGCATCCAAGTATTGCTCCCTAATATCCAGGAAAATGAAAAAACCTTGGCACTAAAAATAGTTAGGGTAGGGAGAAGAGTCATGGTGGATGTGGTTGTTTGGTGATCATTAAAGATTTTTTTTTTAATGGAAACCAACAAAGCATCTGCCATTGTAGAGCTAAGAATCAATGAATAATGAATGAGCTCTCCACATTCGGCTAAGAAATGAAAAGTTCCTTCAGTCAGGCGGGAGCAGCACAGGTGATTTTTGATGGTTCACTTTTACAGACCATTGAATGCCTAC
This sequence comes from Glandirana rugosa, assembly GCA_018402905.1. Lineage (NCBI taxonomy): Eukaryota > Metazoa > Chordata > Amphibia > Anura > Ranidae > Glandirana > Glandirana rugosa. The sequence goes on along the minus strand of BLSH010130462.1, from coordinate 393,798 downwards.
TTTGGAAAACATTGCTTTTGAGTTGACAGTTCAGAGACAATTTTTAGGCTTGCCATACACTGCTAGATTTTTTTTTATTTTTTTATTTTTTGCTTAGCCTGGAGGCAAGCAAGATGGAAGAATCCCCCCGTGACAGCCAATGGCAGCAGCTGTCAGAATACCAGAACAATGGCTGCAATTGATAGGATGCAGCCACTCTTTGGCCAATCATTTTCTGCCTTTCTTCTTTGATTAAAAATTCAGGTGGAACCCGATGAAAATTTACCATAGTATGGCTAGCTTTTGTCATGTGACATTAGCACAGTGATCTAAATCAGGTGTATCGCGGGGAGCAGTAGCCATTTTCTGATTAGGGAAACGTTAGATATTTTTAAACATTTTAGTATACTCATCCCATCAACCCCACACCCTCTTAGCCATGGTAAGCATAGATCAACTGATAAAGTGCTGTTGTGGGTTAGAGATGACTGCTCAGCTGTGTGATTAACCACTTCAATACTGGGCACTTTCACCCCCTTCCTGCCTTGGCCAATTTTCAGCTTTCAGGGCTGTTGTGCTTTAAATGGCAATTACTCAGGCATGCAAGATAGATAGAGCTTTCCTTTGGTGGTATTTAATCACCACTGAGGTTTTCCTTTTTTCGCTAAATAAACAAAAAAAAGACTTAGTTCCTGTCATAAAATGTTGCAAATAATTAATTCTTCTTCACTGATGGGATCTGATGAGGCTGCACTGATGGGCGCTGATGAGGCTGCATTCATGAAGCTGCACTGATGGGCGCTGATGAGGCTGTACTGATGGACACTGATGAGGCTGCATTCATGAAGCTGCACTGATGGACACTGATGAGGCTGCATTCATGAAGCTGCATTGATGAGGCTGCATTCATGAAGCTGCACTGATGGACACTGATGAGGCTGCATTCATGAAGCTGCACTGATGGGCGCTGATGAGGCTGCACTGATGGACACTGATGAGGCTGCATTCATGAAGCTGCACTGATGGACACTGATGAGGCTGCATTCATGAAGCTGCACTGATGGACACTGATGAGGCTGCATTCATGAAGCTGCACTGATGAGGCTGCACTGATGGGCGCTGATGAGGCTGCACTGATGGGCGCTGATGAGGCTGCACTGATAGGCCTTGATGAGGCTGCACTGATAGGCCCTGATGAGGCTTCACTGATGGGCGCTGATGAGGCTGCACCGATGGACACTGATGAGGCTGCATTCATGAAGCTGCACTGATGGGCACTAATGAGGCTGCACTGATGGGCGCTGATGAGGTTGCACTGATGGGCACTGATGAAGCTGCACTGATGGGCGCTGATGAGGTTGCACTGATGGGCACTGATGAAGCTGCACTGATGGGGCAGCATGATGGGCACTGACTATCATTGGCCTGATTATCAGTGTAAATACTGTACTCACTGTGCCCTGATAGATTGGCTCTCTTTTCCATGGTAGGAGTGAGGTACAAATGATTCAAATACTGTTTATGGAAATGAGTATTTCATTTTACATTTTGTCCATAGATACACTTTATACTCGGCTATAGCAGATTAAAAAGTAGGGCCTGTCCCACTGAAGGGAGTTGCGGATAGTAAATAAGTCACTACTATGGGGTGAGGACAGTAAATAGCAATGGTTTATATAAAAATCAGCAATAACGTCTCTATCATGAGACGCCATGGCTATTTGACCAGCTGGATGAGTCTAATATCCATTTCCCCCGTCACCTGCAGTGGTTCCTCCCACTGGCTTTTATATTATATCCTTGGCACGAGCTGGTGGGAAGAACCACTGTGTTTGGGGGGGGGGGGGGTAGCAATAATTCACACATCCAGCAGCGTTGAATATCTGAGACATGGGTAAGTGTATTGCCTGTTAGCTGAGGTGACAGGGTCTCTTTAAAGGGCAGCTCTTTATGGGGGATTACATGAAACATTTCCCCAGCTATCATGATAAGTGAACTCCACCAACCGTGGCCGGGGACTTGTGAGAAGTAGCAGAGAGGCAGGAAGGGGTTAATGCTGAATTGGCCGTATATAGGAGCGGGGAAGTCCGCCCGTGCCGTCTTCTCTCAGGCGCTGTGTGTCTAATTCCGTGCATGTGTTCTGTGTGGGTTTTTTCCTTTTAACTTCGAGTTTCCTGTCGGCTGAAATGAGAAGGGAGCCGAGCGGAGTGTGTGGGGGAGGGGCGGTATGAATAGCAGCTTCTGCAGACAAGTGCCGGGAAGCGGCGCGCCTCGCTCAGGCCCGTCTATCTAATGCTCTCTTCTCCCACGTTCTGTGCTCCTCTCCTCAGCACAGGGCATTGCCCCCCAATACCCAGAGAATACCGTTTTTGCTGCTGCAATTTTTGTAGAAGCGGCGTGGTATTTGCGCAGCGGTTTTTCACACGCAAAATACACTTTAATGAATTTCAGTGCTACATTTTGTGGTAAAATATAAAAGATATTACGCCAAGTAAACTGATACCTAACATGTCACGCTTTAAAATTGCACACTCCCGTGGATTGGCGACAAACTACGCTACTTTAAACTCTACTTCACATTTACAGGTTAGCAGTTTAGAATCACACAGGAGGTCTGGTGCTAGGAATTCATGCTCTCGCTGTGACCTTCGCGCCAATACCTCACGTGTGGTGGGATCGCCATTTAGGTATGTGTGGGAGACCAACACGTGCGTTCCCCTTTCATTTTATTTATTTTTACACTGTTTATTTCCTTTTTTTTCTTTTTGATCACTTTTATTGCTGTCACAAGCAAGGATGGGCTCGGGCGTGCTCGGAACCGCCAGGAAGTCAACTCTGCACAGCGCCAATCACAAGCAGTGAGACATCTCCCAATCCACAGCTGCAGCAATGGGGAAATATCTCACTGCCTGTCATTAGCTGCCTGCAGTGTCGGCTTCCTGGCGGGATCGTTTCCCAATCTGCAGCTCCAGCGATGGGGAAATATCTCACTGCCTGTCATTAGCTGCCTGCAGTGTCGGCTTCCTGGCGGGATCATTTCCCAATCTGCAGTGATGGGGAAATGTCTCACTGCCTGTCATTAGCTGCCCGCAGTGTCGGCTTCCTGGCGGGATCGTTTCCCAATCTGCAGTGATGGGGAAATGTCTCGCTTCCTGGCGGGATCGTTTCCCAATCTGCAGCTCCAGCGATGGGGAAATATCTCACTGCCTGTCATTAGCTACTAGGGCGGTCCTTCGGCTGTGACACCCGTCGATTACTGTCCGTCACTCTGTAAAGGGGTAGTG
>BLSH010130462.1:374794-388764 GCA_018402905.1 Glandirana rugosa | reverse complement strand
TAACCCTTTGCTAGGGCGGTCCTTCGGCTGTGACGTCCGTCGATTACTGTCCGTCACTCTATAAAGGGGTAACCCTGCAGTGTCGGCTTCCTGGCGGGATCGTTTCCCAATCTGCAGCTGCAGCAATAGGGGGAAATGTCTCACTGCCTGTCATTAGCTGCCCGCAGTGTCAGCTTCCTGGCGGGATCGTTTCCCAATCTGCAATGATGGGGAAATGTCTCACTGCCTGTCATTAGCTGCCTGCAGTGTCGGCTTCCTGGCGGGATCATTTCCCATCTGCAGCTGCAGCGATGGGGAAATGTCTCACTGCCTGTCATTAGCTGCCTGCAGTGTCGGATTCCTGGCGGGATCGTTTCCCAATCTGCAGCTCCAGCAATGGGGAAATATCTCACTGCCTGTCATTAGCTGCCCGCAGTGTCGGCTTCCTGGCGGGATCGTTTCCCAATCTGCAGGGATGGGGAAATGTCTCACTGCCTGTCATTAGCTGCCTGCAGTGTTGGCTTTCTGGCGGGATCGTTTCCCAATCCGCAGCTGCAGCGATGGGGAAATATCTCACTGCCTGTCATTAGCTGCCTGCAGTGTCGGCTTCCTGGTGGGATCGAGCATGTTCGGTTCCTAACACACCCAAGCCCATCCTTAGTCACAAGGAATGTAAACATTCAGTGACAGATCCTCTTGATGACAAGATCTGTGGTCTATTAGACCCCAGGTTTCTCATCTGCATCCAATGTAGCCAATCAGACACAGATCAATTTGATCGCTGCTTCGCTTGGTCGGTAACCAGCCAGTAAACAAAGAGCCGGAACCTGAATTGACTAAATTGTTGTCCCTTCCAGTTTCCGACGTCACACAGTGGAAGGAACAGCATCTGTTTCTCTCACTGTGATGCTGCCGATCGCAAACTTACTGGGCTCCAAGATTGCTCGGGAAAGGCGGTGGTGGGAGGGGGGTGGGAACCCCTTCCACCACCATAAAAGTAATCAGCGGCTCAGATTACTTTTATCTGAAAGAGAATAGCTGGGGCTAAAAAATGATAGCGAGATAATGGTTGTAGCCTCATCCATGATCCCCCGGTATAGCTACTTTCTTACCAGGCTGTATATATATATATATGTGTGTGAATATGTACGGCGGTAGGGCAGCGGTTAAGAAAGGGTCTTCTTTCCCTGCGTCTCTCGTGGCTCCAGCTGTTTATTGAAATGAATGACCCTCATAGATGCAAACCAATTCTTACTGCCCGGTTTAGCCCCTCTAGACCTTGTTTACACTTGGAGTTGGCGGTCAGTAAAAATTTGCAGCTGAGCCACATTTTTTCCTCCCCCAACTGCTCCCTTTAAAGTTAAGCTTCCATTTTTTTTTACCCCAATCTTCTTCTGGGGTCCCCCGCTAGCGCTCCAGGCTCCTGTTTGGTGACTGCCCCCATAGAAAGCCACTTTCTATGGAGGCACTCGTGCAGGCTTGCTCTTGAGCCACCCTGTCTGCGTTTATAGACACAGACAGCGTGGCTTAGCCCCCATCCCCCGCTCACCCATCATGGGATTTGTTTGAGAGTCATTTGCTCACGCTGCTATCAATCATCCCTGTGAGAAGGGACAGTCTAGAGAGAGCCACTGCTGTCTTGCACATCGCTGGATGGAGATCGGGCTTGGGTAAGTATCGGGGTGGTTGGGGCGGATCCTCTGCAACAGAAGGTTTTTTACCTTAATGCACAGAATGAATGCGTTGGCGAGGTGTGTTGGGCACCATTTCAAATGAACAGCACTAACTATCACAGGGATCACATCATTGGTAGCGTGGCTCCTTATTGTAGACAGCTCAGTCACTGTGCTGGTAGCACCATGTGAGTGCGCTCCCAGCACAGATCAATGGACACATACATGGGGCAGCCCAGCATTAAAGCTCACCTCTGTGGTGCCACATATATGTGTGAGGCTGATGTCAAGAGGTTAACAACTAGAAAGAGTGGAAACATCTGATTTTGCACTGAATGTAATGTGAGCACACAGCTGGTAAATAAGAAGGAACACATTTATGCCTGAGAGCTCCTGGGGCAGGGCATAGCTTCACCTTTGGAACATTTTGATATGCACTCTACTGCTAGAAAGCTTTTGGCCTTCGTACTTTACAGCTGTGTACTGCGGGCCTGCACAGCTCCAAAGGAGCAGCATAACCAAAGAAATATGTGGAGAAATCCAGCAAGCTAGAGCTGACCATAAAATAGAGCAGAAGTTGGGTGCTACTACCCAATATGATCAGAAAATTGTTTAGAGCTACCTGGGTGTTGAAAGGCATTCACACAGCTGCAGTAACAAGCACAAGAAAGATTGTCCGCTAATCCTTGCTTGCTCTTTAAAATCTTCAAAATTTATTGATTTTTCATAAAAGGCATAGACAGCAGATGTAAACCTTTTTCAGCCTTTCGGGCCTAGTTCACTACCAATAAATGGATTGAAATTTAGCCTGTTCAGCAGAGACCAGCTGAATTTCGATCCATGTATGGGCATGATGGTTGAACAAAAGTCAAACTACCAACTGACTTCTGTTCAACCGCCCTGCTGGAAAATTTCCTCTTGATCAGTGCTGCAGACTATAGCCTTCAGAGCAGATCTGTGTTATCTGGCAGAGAGGGAGCCTCCCCGCTGCCAGAATACAATGACACAGCGGAAGCATTCCCCCATCCACCTCAAATGTGTGGATAGGGGAATCGGGTCAGTTTTTTTTTTTTTCAACTCTCTACAAGGAACCCCTACAATCATTTTCAAGTCTCTAGGAACCCCTAGTAAAGCCAATGAATGGGGGGACAATGAGGGTAAAGACACATGACCCTTACATTGGCAGCCGGTAGAAAGCGTGCAACCTTTAAGCCGGCCACACATGGATCAAAATCTGGCCAGTTCAGCAGAGACTGGCTGAATTTTGATCCATGTATGGGCAGGTTGATTGTACCCAAGTAAAACATGGGTACCACTAGCCTGTTGGATTTTTCTACATGCGATTACTGCCAGAGATTATAGCTGCTAGTCTGTCTCGTCCCATCCCGCTCCCGCCTGCAGATTATAATAGCAATGTGGGAGACACTACTGTCAGTGTTGATGGGGGAACCGAGTGACTCTCTTCGATTAAACTATGGCTTGCCTTACTGTGATGGTCAGAATGCAATCCTTACAGACAGCTCTAAAAAAAATGATTGTGTCATGCTTCTAGTTTTTCCAAATAGTGTTGCCCCTAGAATGATGCAGGCACCATCAGATGGGAGGGCAATCAGCCACAGTTAAAGAAACCTCAGCAGCCTCTGAAGGAACTGAGGTTCCACAGAGCCTGGTTGAGAATGGCTCTCATACACAATTCACTGAAGCTTAGCATTAGCAGGTTGTTGAAATGGAGAATCACAACTCCTGTATACACACAGGTTCCTGTAGAACAGGGGTGTCAAAGTCAATTTCATCAAGGGCCACATCAGCTTTATGGTGCCCTCAAAGGGCCGGTTGTATCTGTAAGATTAGATATCCAGAACATCCCCCTTACATCAAATGCCAAGAGCCCCCTCATCATCAGGAGTCAATAGTCCCCAACACTACCTTACATCACAGTGCACCCCCCTTACCTTGTGCTGCTGCTGAGTGAAGCTGGGAACGGAGCTGAGAAGCAGAAAGTTCAGTGTCTGGAGGAGGACTAGAGGAGGGCTGGCATCAGGTGCCGGAGTCTGCTGAATGCTGAGACCAGGGGAGGTGGAGACGAGGGGGTGATGCGGCTGCAGAAAGAGGTGCAGGATCTAAAAGAGGAGTTCTGTCCTCCTCTCATCTGGTAACTGCTGAGATGAAGGGGACAGAGACGAGCCTCTCCATGGCTGCACGAAGCGCAGAATTTAGTAGAGGAGTTCTGTCCTCCTCTCTACTGCCAACTACAGAGACATGGTGGGGGTGGAGTTGAAAGGGGTTGCTGCAGGAGAGGTGCGAGGGCCACATGAAATGGCCTGGCGGGCCGGATTCGGCCCATGGGCCTTGTGTTTGACACATGTGCTGTAGAATTTGAAGCCAGCCGAATAACTTGCATGCCATTTATTTCCTGTTAAAGTCTATGTAAAGGAGCTGAGTTTATTGCTTTCTTTAATAAGGCTTCATCTAAGTCTCATCTCAACACTGTGTTTGTTATTGGGAAGTGAGACGCTTCCAAAGGGTTGATATATTCAATGATCAGCAGACTGTCACTCTAGTTGTGGATATTGCTTTTCTTCCCTTGTGACAGGGTCTCTTTAAGCCATGTGAGAATCGCAGCCCTCAAGGACTTGAGTAGCGCAGCCCTTGCTAAATCAGCGGCAGACACGGGGACTACTAGACATCATGTGAAATAAGATTTAATTGATCTTTATGCAGACATGCACAAGGAATGCATAAATGGATGTTTACTGCTAGAAAATGCTCAGAGGAGCACGTGGCTGAGCCCAGCAAAACAAGAGCATATCATGAATCCTGAATCTGCAATAAGCGTACTGCATCAGTGGCTTAAAGGTACATACACACTTATGTCATTGTTTTCCTTACCATGCTGCCAATTGTAGTCCATTATTTTACATGGGGACAAAAACACATGCAGTGCGTTGGTGATCCAATCAGGTGTCAGGATGAATTTGGTGCAATAAAATGGTGGCGGTATTTTCATTCCACTATGATATGACTAAACATTAGGTTTTTTGGATTAGCTGTAGGCCCAGGGGCTTAGCTACAAATTATGGGGCCCCATAGCATAATTTTGATGGGGCCCTCTGGCTGACTCTCTCTGTAGCAGCTGGCGATGTCAACTGTGACAATACGTGTCATTGATCTTAACATAAAGTATGCCTAAATCAAGGACAAGCAGCAGGGGAGCTGTCAGCATAGCCAGTAAGCAATTGGGGATCAGGGCTGTGCAAAAGAAAGTTATAGTTGTAGAAGCAATAATAATATACCATAATTATATTTTATTCATACTCTTGCACACAATTACTTCATAAGCCTAAGGGCAACTCCACACTGACCCTCTGTGCTTTGGCCACAGCACAGTGTACCTACAGCATTGGTGTTTACCTGTGCCTTGCTATAGACTTCTATTATGTGCCGCAGTTCTGGTGCTTTCAGAAAACGCACCAAAAGTGCGGGACATAATAGAGGTCTATGGCAAAGCACAGCTATAGTCCTGCATGCAGCAATTTTGGTGCACTTTCAGAAAACACGCCAAAACCACAGGATAATATAAGTTCATGGCAAAGCACAGCTAACCCACACCAAAACTTGTGAAAGCACCTTAATGCAAATGTTTGAAAACTCTAGCTTCTTTAAACTATGTTGTAGAACTACACACATAAACTGTCCTATAAGTTTTTAGCAGAGAAGAAACTTTGGGGTTTGTGACTGCATTAGGCATACAGGGTGAATGTCAGTCTGTATCAGAAGTTCACTGGCCAATAAATCTACTAAGACAGCTAAGCAAATGCTTCTTACTTCACACAGAGGGGAGGGTGGGTGGGTCTGTGACAAGCCAAGATCATGAGGTCTGATTTCAACCCATCTAAAATGGAAATTTCAGTCTCTTAGCAGTCTCTCTAATGGCCCCCTTCTTACCCCCAGGCCCTTTAGCAGTTGCATGTGTTACAATGGCTATTGTTACATCACTGCATAGGGCTGTCTTTAAGAGAAAGTTGTTCCAAAGGCAGAAGTTTTTTCACCTTAATGCATTCTGCCCAATCTCGATCCAGCAATGTGCACGAGAGCAGGGGCTCTCTTCGCTCTCTCTTCTCATTGGACAGAGAGGCAACAGTGGATGCCAATGGTTTCTGCTACTGTCAATCACAACAGCCAGTGAGGAGACAGAGGGGGCCTTGCCGTGGACACACAGCCAGCTTGGGGGCGAGCACACACAGGTGCCCCCATAGCGGGCCAATCACAGGTGAAGTTGGCACTTGGAGTGTCATCCAACAATAGTTATCCTTTATTGCAAAAACATGTATAACAGCTGTAAAACAGCCATCGCGTTTTGACCGTCAGGCCTTAGTCATGACTAAGCCCATGACAGTCGAAACGCATTGGCTGTTTTACAACTGTTATACATGCTTTTGCAATAAGAGATAGCCATTGTTGGATTCCATTTTGAAAACCAACTTCTCTTGTGATTTGTTACTTAATGCTTCGGCAGCCTGTAGGTCTGAGCACCGGGCAGAGCTGGAATGTGAGAAGGTGGAAGCGCTTACACACCTGTAATCATTTGATGCCCATAGCAGGCGGCTTGCGATGGGGGCATTTGGTGGAGGGAGGAGCCAGGAGCACTGGGAAGGGGACCAGAGAAGAGGAGAATCAATGCTGCTCTGTGCAAAAACATTAAGTATGCAGGTAAGTATGACATATTTCTTATTTTTAAAAAAATATTAACTGTGCCTTTACAATCACTTTAAGGCTGGATTCACACCTATGCATTTTTAGTACTGTTTGCATTTTGCAGATTTGCACTACAGTCCATTTACCATGGTTTCCTATGGAACACGTCCTGTAGTGCAAATCTGCAAAATGCAAAAAGCACTAAAAATGCATAGGGGTAAACCTAGGGAAAGGGTCCTTTCACACGCATGGAGTCCATTTTGACGGACTCCGTTGCTCAGCGGGGATCGATCCGTTGATCCCTGCTGAGCTGGTGGATGACAAGTCCGTCTATGCTCACTGTGCAGGGACAGACCTGTCAGTGCCCCCGTTCTCCTCTATGGGGATCACATGAAAACGGATCCATCTGTCCTTTTTCATCCGATCCGCCTGACGGATGGAAAATAGGGTTTCCATCCGTCTGTATTTAACGGATTGGATGTCAGCGGACATGTCACTGCTGACATCCGTCACTCCATAGAGAAAAACTGACAGGCGGACCTGAACGGGGTCCGTGTGTGTGAAAGGGATCTTAGAGTCAGGCTTAGAAGTTAGGATGAGTTAATGTCAAAGTTACAGTAATTGTTTGCTGTCATGATATTGGTAGCTTACTAAGTTGCTGGTTCTTTTCAGGCGTCTTTCTGTGTATTTTTAAAAACCTTATTTTGTCTGTCCTTGGGGTATAAATTAGTGCCAACACTGGTTGTGCCCAACTGTAGTATGCCAACTATCACAACTAAAAATATTGTATTGATTCAATGCAGCTCAGAAATTATATAGACAGTTAGTTTGTTGAGTAATTGAGACTAAAATAATGAGGCATTGAACAAAAGCCATATATTACAGATGTGGTTGCACACATTTTTGGAACTATATACCAGTGCAATAGGCTAAATTCACAAAGGTATAAAGCTGGCTATAGATGTATTGAAGTTTGGTCAGTTCAGCAGGGACCGGGCAAATTCCGATACGTGTGTGGCTATTCCTGTTTGACAGAAGTCAATCGTTGTTGGGTCCTGTTATCAGATAACAATGTCTCGGCAAGAGGAATTCCTCCATCGCCTCGTTTGTGTGAATGGAGGAATCTATTGTCTATGGCCAGCTTAAAGCGGTTGTCTACTGAAGAAAAAAAAACCTGCAAGGGAAAGGCATAATGAGCTAGTATGAACCGCATACTAAGGCCCCTTTCACACTGAGGCGCTTTCCTAGCGTTTTTGTGCTAAAAATAGCGATTGTAAAACGCTGCCCATTAATTCCATTGTACCTATTCACACTGGGGCGTCGCGCTGGCACCACGTTTAAAAAAGTCCTGAAAGCATGATTTTTTGTGCTTATTCTGAGTGCTAAAAATAGCGCATTAAAAACACTCATATACATTGAAATGAATGTAAAGCACTTTAAAAGCGCAAGCAAAACGCCAAGAGGTTGTGGAAAGGTCAAAATATCAGGAAGTAAACAGGATGTAATATAGGAGAATGTGCTATTTATTTAATGCTAGTGCTTCAGAAGCGCTTCAAAAGCGCTCGAAAAACGCCTGGGTGTTAGTGCTAATTATAGCGCTAACGCTGAAAAAATGCAGCAAAAACTTGGTCATAAAGCTTGATATTTTGCGCGCGTTTTTCAAACGCCTCAGTGTGAAAGTAGCCTGACTCATTATGAAATACTTACCTCAGAACGAAGCTCCCGCAGGGCAGCCCGGTCCCCGCAGACGGAGCTGACATCTTCCCTGTAGGGACTCTTCCGGGTTCGCGGCTCCGGCGCTGTGAGTGGCCGGAGCCGTGAGACGTCACTCCCGCACATGCGAACAGGAGCCTATCTTTCCGGGAAGGTCCCGCGCTATGCGCCGGGCCTTCGCCGGGACATTACTGTGCATGTGCCATGAGGTCAGCGGCTGCATGCGAGTGGAATAGATATTTATTAAAGTGTAGCGCTTGTTTTAACCTAAATTAATATTCCATAACCCTGAATAATGGGTGATGTATAGAGTAATTTGTGTGCATCAACCTTACTGTATACAACACACAGATAAAAATAAAATATAAGGAAATATATATATATATATATATATATATATATATATATATATATATATATATATATATATAAATATAAATATAGTTCCAGAGAGAAGGGATGAACCTTACGGTCTCTACTGGGGTACATATAGACAATGGCTATTGTGTAAAAAACAAATCAATAAATTGCATAGACCAGTAATGCCAAGTGAAAACTAATGTGACAGAAAATATATGTTGCCAATTTGGACCACAGAAAGTTCAATAGTAAAAGTTCATATTAATCCTTAAGATGACATGGGGAATCCTTAGATATAGGTTTATAGCCTCTGTGAGTCTCCGAGAAAGATATGGAACACCACCACCAGAAAAAATGAAGGCTTACCAGACAGCCAACAAAGATACGCATCGGATGGATCAACCATAAGGACCTCTCCAGGAAGAGCTGGACACGGCTTTAATCTTATGTTGGTACCACAGAATGGATACACATATTCTTGGTAGGACTTTTCTCAGAAAACACAAAGCGGTGGTCTCCACTATTCTTTCTCTCTGGGCACTCTCACACAAGATCCAAAAAGAGTAGAGAAAACCTCATACTGTAAATCAGTTTAAAATAGGTTTATTAACCACTTCCGGACTGCCGTATGTCGTTTGACGGCGGTATTTTGAAGTGGAATACCGTTGTTATGGTAGCAGATAGCTACCATAACCCCGGTATCTATTTTTTCTGCAGGCGATTCCCTGCAAGATAAAAGTGGTCTTAGTGGCGGATTCGCCGCGAGATCACTTTTATCAGCGGCGGGAGAGGTGCCCCCCCCCCCCATCCCGCCGCTTTCCGGTCATCTCCGCCGCTTACCGGACCCGCCGGCAGCGGCGGAGATGATCGGATCTGTCCCCTCCAGTGTCCGTGTGCCGAGTGAACGGCTGAAGCCGCTCACCCGGCTCCATAACAAGGCTGGGCGGAAGCTATGTCACAAGTTGCTTCCGCCCAATGCTCTTAAAGGGGACATTTTTTTTTCCCCTGCCATTTTTTTCAAAAAAAATTTTTTTTCTTTTTTTATGCATTTAAGTCTAAAAATGAGATCTGAGGTCTTTTTGACCCCGGATCTCATATTTTGGAGGTCCTGGCATGCTTTTTTCTATTACAAGGAATGTTTACATTTCTTGTAATAGGAAAAAAAGTGATCAAAAATTATTTTTTTTTAAAAAAATGGTAAAAATAAAAATGAAATAGTAAAATAAATAAAAAAAAAAAAAATTTAACGCGCACCGTCCTTGCGAGCTCGCGCGCAGAAGCGACCGCATACGTAAGTCCCGCCCACATATGAAAACGGTGTGCAAACCACACATGTGAGGTATCGCCGCGATTGTTAGAGCGAGAGCAATAATTCTAGACCTCCTCTGTAACGCAAAAATGCTAACCTGTAGAATTTTTTAAACGTCGCCAATGGAGATTTTTATGGTGCAAAGTTTGTCACCATTCCGCGAGCGGACGCAATTTTGAAGCATAACATGTTGGGTATCATTTTACTCGGCGTAACAATATCTTTCACAATGTGGAAAAAAATTGACCTAACTTTACTGTTGTCTTATTTTTTAACTAAAAAAACTGAATTTTTAAAAAAAAAATCGCGCTTGTAAGACCGCTGCGCAAATACGGTGTGACATAAAGTTTTGCAATGGCCGCCATTTTATTCTCTAGGGTCTTAGAAAAAAAAAAATATATAATGTTTGGGGGTTCTAAGTAATTTTATAGCAAAAAAACCTGTTTTTAACTGAAAACCACCGAACTCCAAAAAGAGGCTCAGTCTTAAAGTGGTTAAAAAGAAAGTATTGCACTTACATCCAATCTGTAAACATCAAGCTCTTCTCAGTATCTGTCAGAATACAGCGCAATAGAATAGGGTCAGCAGTCACCCGACATGTTTCATCCTCATCGACATCATCCTTTTTACTTTTTGCTATAATAAATATCCAAAAATAAAAAAACAAATGTATTCATCAGTTTAGACCGATCTATATTCTTCTACATATTTTTGGTAAAAAAAAAACAGCAATTGATTGGGTTGCGCAAAAGTTATAGCGTCTACAAACTATGGACATTGGTTTATGGCGATTTTTATTTTTTTTTACTGGTAATGGCGGTGATCTGCAATTTTTATCGGGACTGCGATATTGCGGCAGACATGTTGGACATTTTTGACACTTTTTTTTGGGACCAATGACATTTATACAGCGATCAGATCTAAAAATAGACACTGATTACTGTATAAATGTCATTGGCAGGGAAGGGGTTAACACTAAGGAGGCAGTGATGGAGTTAACTGTGTTCTAACAGTGGGGGGGGGGGGGCATGACAGAGATCCCAGTGACAGGGATCAGTAGATCTGAAATGCCGGTGCCCGTGAGAGTGCGCCCAGCACGAGCCAAAGGGGGGGACGTCTATTGACGGCCTCCCGGCATTTTAGATCCGCACTGTAGCCCTCAATCGGCTATGGCACGGATACGAAGTAGTTAATTTTGGTTAAAATAAGCGCTAAACTTTGACCCTCGCCCTATTTGTACGATTTGTTTGATTGTGGTGTTAGCTGCTGTTTTGGACCTATACTTAGCACAATATTTTCCCCAACAATAATAAGCCTTATTATAGGCTTACCTGTAGGTAAAAATGCATTTTGGGGGTAGACAACCATTTTAACAACATTCAGTATATTTGTCAAAAGGACCATTATTATGAGGGCTGAAATTAATAAATCTGGCAAATAACGCATGCCTCATATTTTAGTGAATTTAGCCTTAAGTGATCTGCTGACATATCATGATTTATATATGGGTTCATAAATACCAGAACTCTCAACCTGGGCTGCAATGCAAGGTTTGCACTGAGCTTCAGGGAGCTCTGTTGCATGCATGAAATGTTTAGACAAAACTAAAGCTGAATGATATATGAAGGCACTTTGAGGAGCCTTATATCTGGTATGTACCACTTACTAATATACATTTTAATAGGTAGGTACTGGTGACAGGTTCATATTAACTAGCAGACACTCTTATACACTACTGTTGTGCATATTTCACTAACACAAGTACTATTTCAGAGGCACAAAAAAGTGAAACATTCCTGGGGTATGGGAAATGGTGGTAGCTATTACACCAATGCAGAGTCTCAATTAAAATTAACAATTTTCTATATATATACACACTATATTACCAAAAGTCTTGGGGTGCTTGCCTTTACACGCACATGAACTTTATTGGCATCCCAGTCTTAGTCCGTAGGGTTCAATATTGAGTTGGCCCACCCTTTGTAGCTATAACAGCTTCAACTCTTCTGGGAAGGATGTCCACAAGGTTCCTCCACCCCAAACTCGCTCTTCCGTGTCTTAATGGACCTTGTTTGTGCACTGGTGCGCAGTTATGTTGGAACAGGGAGGGGCCATCCCCAAATTGTTCCCGCAAAGTTGGGAGCATGAAATTGTCCAAAATGTATTGGTATGCTGATGCCTTAAGAGTTCCATTCACTGGAACTAAGGGACCAAGCCCAACCCATGAAAAACAACCCCACACCATAATCCCCCCTCCACCAAATTATTTAGACCAGTGTACAAAGCAAGGTCCATAAAGACATGGATGAGCGAGTTTGGGTTGAAGGAACTTGACTGGCCTGACCTCAACCCGATAGAACACCTTTGGCATGAATTAGAGCAGAGACTGCAAGCCATGCGCTTCTGATAGAATGGTAAAAGATGCCCATAGACACACTCCTCAACCTTGGGGACAGCCTTCCCAGAAGAGTTGAAGCTATTATAGTTGCAGAGGGTGGGCCAACTCAATATTGAACCCTACGAACTAATACTGGGATGTCATTAAATGGGTTGTAAAGTGAATTGGATAGATAGATAGCAGTCGGAGCCGCTGTCAATCAAATCCAGTAACGTGGGGGGCAGGGCCGAGTCCTGCTGTCTGTGTCAATGGACGCAGCAGCAGGACTCAGGAGCGCGCCCACACAGGTGCCCCCAGGGAAAGTGCTGCTCCGAGGGGGCATCCGGTGAAGAGGAGGAGCCAGGAGCACCGCCGAGGGACCACAGAAAAGGAGGATTGGGGCCGCTCTGTGCAAAACCCTTGCACAGAGCAGGTAAGTATAACATGTTTGTTATTTAAAAAAAACTAAGCTTTAGTAGTATCACTTTAAAGTTTATGTGCGTGTAAAGGCAGGCACCCCAGTACTTTTAATAATATAGCGTATATTAGTATTCCAAAACACAGTCTTAATACTGAAATCAGAAAGACTTATTTGAGTTAAGAGGCATAGGTGTTAGGCTATTCATGAAAAATATCTCTTGACAAAGGAAACAAGTAAAAATCAAATTTCCTTTTAATACTGAATGTATAGCCAAGACTTGTTTTAATTTTGGATATAGTATGAATGGGTTAAAGTTTCTGTTCCTTTTTTCGGGGTTTTTTTTTCAGTTTGTATCTTATTAGAGAAATTACTCGTTACTTCCTGCACTGGAGACGCAGCAGGAAATGAGAGGAAATCTTTATAGAGTAAGGGAAATCCCCCCCTTAGACAGTTGTCACAGAAACATGTCTTCATTGGAAGATTTACCCTCATCTCCTTTTCTGGTGACAGTTGTAAAAGGTTGGATTGCCTATCAATTTTTTTGTCTGTGAGAATGGTCACACCAGGTCAAAGAGAGCACCCAGCAGGACACAACCAGCAATAAAAACATTTCCTGACAGACTCCTATGGCAGCTTACGTGTGGGTAAGGCTCTGCCTCCACTACTACCCTATAGGACCCTTCTCCCATAAATCTTTGCACCAGACCAGCTGACGTGTTTTTTTTTGTCCTCCATATGGACTATGTATCGGTTCAACTACCTGAAGATTCCCACCGTGAGGCAGTCGCCCGTGACCAGTTGTGTTCGTCCCCCCCGATACGCCCCAGCTGAGAGCGGGGTATGGGGTATATGCAGAGTAAGCGCTGAAGTCTGGGTTGATATTGTGTGCGCTGGCCGGATGCCCAGCTGAGAGCGGGTGGCCCTAATTTGCTGGAGGCTGGACGGTGAAAATGTCCTGGTCGGCACTGGTACGGTGGAGGGGGGAGTCAAAGCTTCCTATGGATTATGGCAGCAAGTTTTTGTGGTTACCTGTCTTTTTTCTATGTCTGTGCCTTTCCTGCTGACAGTAATGGCGGCGGAGGTGGTGCTCCGGCCGCCGACTTCCTATTCCTGGGTCCCTCGGCCGGTCTGCGCATGCGCGACCGCGGGACGAGATCGAGGCTTGGCTCGCGCATGCGCGCGTGCTCAGCGCTGGCCGGCGCCAGTTGATGACGTCACTGCTGGCTTTTTAAAGCCTGGGGAGCGGCATCAGCCTCGGGAATGTCGGCAGGAACGCTAGCACCTTCCCCAGGCTGTGCTGGAGATCTTCCCAGGTATGTTTTTTGACTAGGGGAGGGGGAGTGGATTTGTTAGCATGGTTCTCACCCTGCCTCTCCTCCTAGGTCAGCGATCATGGACTCTCCTCTGCCCCCTGGTGGTCAGCCCTTGCCCAACAGGTACTGG
>BLSH010130462.1:358386-370634 GCA_018402905.1 Glandirana rugosa | reverse complement strand
GTTCTTAGTTGTCTAAGAACGTTGACCTTAATTTCAACATACTCTTGTCGACGTAGGTCCTTCAAACATGTTTCATTACTGTCCCAATGGACACCAATTCCTACTTACTCGTTGAGACATTCGTCTTGCTAACGTAGGTCCCAACCTATAGACGGACGTACATCTCCACTAGTGAAGATAATCTATCGGGCTTTGACCGAGAAGTGTACCATTAGTTTGATACCGACGTTTAACAAATGTAGGACTATGACGTCGCGACATACTACACACCACCGCCATTTTCCCAATTTCACAAAAATAACGAACAAGTCATATACGTTCTAGACGACGTCCACAACGACGTCCACAGTTAATTTTCAATTGTAGGTGGGGTTTTCGTCCAGCCTCTTGCGTCCCATGTGAAGAGCCAGTTTCGGGCTATCTAATAGAAGTGATCACCTCTACATGCAGGCAGATATCCAACCCTGGATGCAATCGTTCTGCTTACAGAGTTGCTCATTCATCCTTAACCACAGGTAACCCTGTCATTACTTTGTACAAACTTCCTGGATGCAGCTGTTCTCATACAACTTTAATTCCAGTTGCAAGAATCTGTTGATTCTTGCTGCAGAAATCTGCTGTATGCTCCTAATTGTTCCTTTGGAATGTAGCCTTAGAGTTTCAGTTGTGATTTTGAAGATGAATTACTCCCCAGTACAGGCCACTAAATAAGGCAGCGAGGGCTTGTAAAACTCTGCTACTGCCCATTAAAAATATGCAAATGCTTTAAAGAGGACTTTCACCCACTTTTTTTTTAAAGAATATTGATCCTTTTCCCTTCCTTTCACAAAAATCGCAAATTGTTTTTTTTTTTTTTTTTCTGGTACGCATGCTGTACCTCTGCCTTTCTTTTCTAGAGGAAAATGGCATGCTCCCAGCTGGCATCATTAGGGGTCCAGCTGTAAGAACCTGGGAGAGAAAAGATAATGGTGGCAAGAGATCTAGCATGCGGCCGTGGATTACAGATGGACTTCACTGGATGTGTATGGGTTTGGGGATAGCCCTTTCTGGTCATCAAGAAAGAGGGAAATGGGTCTCAGTGTGCAGCAGGGGATTACAGCTGGACGTTGCTGGATGTGTATGGGTTTGAGCAGGGGTCAAGTCCTGGGGAAAAAAAAGTGTAGGAACTCATCCAAGATCCCCCACCACCACCACTACTACTACTACCACATTGTACATCAAGCCCAACCAGAAGGGACGTTCCATCTCAAAAGAGCGGTCGTGAGATACACTGTACGGTGGCGTTTAGATTATCAGGACTGGTATCCTATATCAGGCGCAGATCCTGTATCTGGCAAACCACCGTTGCAGCAAAATGGAGCTGGTTTTTATGGATTAAACCAGATGGTGAGGAGGCAATATAATGCTTCCTTGCCACCTGTCACACACCCTCTGAAAAGTGATCCACTGTGGTTCACTCTCCTGAGGCCAACTTTAGTGTACACTAATCTACAGCAATGCCCCTATAAATGCAACCTCACCAGTGCCCATCAGCTCAGCTTCACCAGTGACCATCAAAGCAGCCCTACCAGTGCCCGTCAGTGCTGCCCCACCAGTGCCCATCAATGCAGCCTCACCAGTGCCCATCAGCTCAGCCTCACCAGTGCCCATCAATGCAGCCTGGTCAGTGCCCATCAAATGCAGCCTCACCAGTGCCCATAAGTTCAGCCTCACCAGTGCCTTTCAATGCAGCCTGATCCGTGCCTATCAAATGCAGCCTCACCAGTGCCCATCAGCTCAGCCTCCCCAGTGCCCATCAATGCAGCCTCACCAGTGCCCATCAGCTCAGCCTCAACAGTACCCATCAATACAGCCTTATCAGTGCCCATCAAATGCAGCCTCACCAGTGCCCATCAGCTCAGCCTCCCCAGTGCCCATCAATACAGCCTTATCAGTGTCCATCAAATGCAGCCTCACCAGTGCCCATGAGCTCAGCCTCACCAGTACCCATCAATACAGCCTTATCAGTGCCCATCAAATGCAGCCTCCCCAGTGCGCATCAGCTCAGCCTCAACAGTGCCTATCAATGCGGCCTTACCAGTGCCCATCTATGCAGCCTGATCAGTGCCAGTCTATGCAGCCTGATCAGTGCAGCCTTGTCAGTGCCCATCTATGCAGCCTGACCACTGCCCATTAATGCAGCCTGATCAGTGCCCATCAATACAGCTTTATCAGTGCCCATCAGCTCAGCCTCACCAGTGCCCATCAGCTCAGCCTCACCAGTGCCCATCAGTTCAGCCTCACCAGTGCCTATCAGCTCAGCCTCACCAGTGCCCATCAATGCAGCCTCACCTGTGCCCATCAATGCAGCCTCACCTGTGCCCATCAATGCAGCCTCACCAGTGCCCATCAATGGGGGGCAGCAGGGGGGCCCCCTGAGATGTGTCACTGGGCACCACCAGCTGGGCAACCAGGGCTGCAGGAAACTGGGGGGGGGGGGTAAGGTAGAGCAGGCGGGGACTCCCAATTCTGTCCACTAATAAGCTAATCTCCCGCTGTTCAGCTCTTTAAAAAAAAAAAAATTCCGGGTCTTCTGTGTTTAGCTGGCGCCGGGGAACAGTAAGTGGACTATGTCTTCTTTTTCGGCTTTAGGCAGATGAATCGGCTGCAGTGCACTACACAGTGAAAGCCGGCCTGTGCTATATCATTACACTGGAGCCGCGCTATGGTAAATTAATCTGCCTAAAGCTAAAGAAGAAATAGACCGATTTCTGTACCAGGGGATCCGGTGAGTCCCTGCTGTCTGTTCAGGGACAAATCAGGGCAGAATATTTGCCTGAATTCAGCCCTGAAACGGAGCCAAAGACGCACAGGACTCCTGTGCAAACCGCCACGGAGATGTGTGAACCGCCTCCATAGAGCCGGTCACAATCTCCTGTCATGCATCTGCATCCAATTCACATAGGTGTGACCCCAGCCTACAACTGTTTTGTCATTTTTGAATATAAGGTCCCATTAACAGGGTCCAGATCCGGTTTTTCTCAGAAGGGGATCCGTTCGTTGATCCCCTGCTGAGCTGAGCGAAGCAGCCAGATGATAGGTCATTGTCGGCTCTGCTTATTCAGAGTGGACATGGGCACAGCCTGCTCTGCTCACCGCCTGTCCATTTACACCTGACTGACCTCCAATCCAGATAGGCGGAGGGGATCGGATCCCCTAATATTTGCTTTTGCCGGATCAGATTGGAGGTAGCTAGGTGTAAATGGACCTGTAAAATGGACAGGCTTACCCGATCGGACCTCCTGTGTAAAAGGGGCCTTAGTGTGTGTTTCAACATTTAAATGCATGTAAATAAAAACAGTGTACAGACTGCAGTGACCCACAGCAATCAATCAGATGTCCTGTTTTACTTACCTAATTTGTTGATGGGGGATACTGTACTCTGCACAGTTTGCACTATTTTAATAAATAAGCTCCCTAGTTAACAAAGAGATTGATCCCACTTTAAACTAACTTTGCTTTTGTAAATTTGACTTCAAGATTCTAATAAATAAACTTTATATTTGGAGGTGTGCACATCTGTAAATCAGCAAACATGGCTCATTGTATTTTTTACGTATGAAATTATTACTTTTTTTTTCATTGATTTTACTAGAGAATAAATTCCTCCTTTGCCTGCACCTCTGATTTATATTCCCCTAATTCATCCTCTGTTGATTCATGTATTGCAGTCTTCCCTACACCACATACTGTATATTACAGCTCTGCATCCCTCTTACACTGTGTAATTATATGTCAATGAGACTGATGTATCGGCACCGCTGTTTGCTGTCACTGTTGCAACAGTCTGACATACTCAGTTGCTGCATGTACAGCACATACCTCGATATATCATTAAAAATCACATCATTACTGTTTTCTCCCTTCCCTTTTGTCTCGCTCTGCTAAAAGCAGAAGTCTCTAGCAGACCCTGGCTAATAGGACCTAGCAGAGAAAGCGTTAAAGCTAGTTAATGCAACTCTTTAGAGACTTTGCTCCAGGCCTGAATTGCTTGCATAATTACCTGAAATGCACATTACTGCCAGACCTGCCCCCCACTGCATATAATTCTTCTTCTAGCTGTCTCCAGCAGCTAAAATCCCTCCACCTCCCTCTCTCCAACGCTCACTTTAAAATGGCGCAGACGGCTCGGAACTGGGAACATTTACAGACATTAATCCGTCGATAATAAAAGGGGTGTGGGGATTCCTTTCCAAGCCACGAGGCTGGAAAAAGTTCACAGTGTACGCTACACGCTGATTCTACAGAACGACAGGTTTTGCTTGAAGTTGCATCACCAAATTTACCCTTTATCTAATATATCGTGGCCTTGCTCATTCGCATCTCTACTGAATGGAATCAAAGTTTGTTTTTAAAGATGTCTTGGTGCAGTCAATAAACAAGGGGCCGTGGAAGATTAGAGAAATGTGGGCATGCGTTGGGGTATTATTTTCAGGAAAGTGAAACGAATTGAAGATAGATTAGGTTTCCATTGCATTCTCAGTCGGGATCAGTCTCCGAGGCTGGAGGGGTGATTAGAGTTACGGCAGTCTGGATGGTCACTTGGACACTGTAAGAGTGTGGTGTGTGGCGGGTACACAGACTTATAATTATCTATTAAATGTTCCCACTACCTTTTTTTCAGTGTTAATATTCTATTGCCCTATGTAGAGTCAGGCTCCAATTAATTAGCATAAAGGGCAGCACAGTGGCTTAGTGGTTAGCAGTTCTGCCTTGCAGCACTGGGGTGTTTGATTTGAGTCCCAGTCAGGACACTAACTACCTGGAATTAGCATGTTCTCCATGTGCTGGCATGGGTCTCCTCCAGGTACATTGGTTTCCTCCCACACTCCAAAGATATGCTTGTAGGTTAATTGGTTCCTGTCTTTTTAGTATAATATTCTACTGAGTGCTCCCATGATTACTGCCTCACTTTCTGCCCCAAAAACAGATAAAGCGCTTTTGGTCCTCAGTGGGATTGCCATAGAAATATAAATATATAAAATACATTAAAGCGGAGTTCCACCCAAAAGTGGAACTTCCGCTTTAAGCACACCTCGCCTCCTTACATGCCACGTTTGGCATGTCATTTTTTTTTTGGGGGGGGGGTTGTATCTGGTTTTGACAGATACTTCCTGTCCCTCTTCCTACTTCCGTCTCTGGGCCGCCTAGGTGGCCCCTCCCTCCTGGCAATCTTCTGGTACAAGTCACAGGTCCCATAAGATTGCCTGACCACTAGGATTGCGCAGCGTGAGCCCAGCGTGAATAGGGTTGCCACCTCATCCCTTTAAACCCAAACACATATGAATTACACAGGTTCTGAGGCTAATTTAATGCACATAAGGCACCACGCAAGTTTAATTACCACCTTAATCACCCTCAGAACCTGTGTAATTAATATGTGTTCGGGTTTAAAGGGATGAGGTGGCAACTCTAAGCGTGAAGCTGAAAGCTATTACCGCTGGGTGCCCACAGTTGTAATATCGGCGCCGAGAAGGGGAGGGGGGAGACGAACGAGGCTCCAGGGGCCCCATCGCTGGACCAGGGGACAGGTGAGTGGCTGTGTATTAAATTCAGTAGCTACACTTTTTGTAGCTGCTGACTTTTAATAAACTTACAAATGCATGTGGAACTCCGCTTTAAGACCCTTTCACACAGGGGCCGTCAGTTGCTTCATTTTAGCGGTGACATTTGCTATAAGCCATAGGTGACCATATTTACGTTCATTATGAGTCCACATTTGGTTTCCCTGGAGATGCACACTTCAGTTCAAATTGAGCAGAGAAGAATGCAGACCACACCACAGTCCTGTCCAGACCCATCTGTGGTGTGGTCTGCATTCTTGATTGCATGAATGTGAGCCAGAAATAGGGTCATGTTGTGGTTACATACTGCACAATATCCACATTTTTCCATTCCTTCCTATACAGGAAAACTATAACATGAATATCTTCAGTACACATGTTGCTCATACCACGTCTCACAGCTTACAACCTCATATCTATGGTAGGTTTATAATCTTACCAGCTGCCCGCTGTTGGCTACTGATCTTACAAGCTTATGGAGCTCTCAGCTTGCCCCTAGGGTAGGTAGAACATAGGGTAGACACATAAATGATCACCCTTACAGATTTCTGGCCACCTTTTGGCAGGTAGATCTCAGTAATAACTGTCTTTCCCTTTTCTGCCCTAAAATGTGCAGTACTCCAGTGGCGTGCCAACAGATTTAGGGAGAAAAGACATAATAACATCTTCCATTTAAATGAAATAAACCAATAGGAAGTTCGGGTTTAAAGCTTAAGTCTCGTACACACGGTGCGACGGTCGTATGAAAACAAAGTTGGATGAGCAAACTAGAAAACTTTGGTTGTACAGCAAGCGGTCGTACGACCGTTGTATCGTGTGTACAGAGAAGTTGGTCCAACAAATTGTACTGTGAAAAACACGCATGCTCAGAAGTCAGGAACGTTCGGAAGTGTCCGTTCATGTAAACCTATGTTCCTAATTCACAAATCACATGCACCTGAACTTCCTCTTTATACGTTCTTAACAAGTCACTACATTAGGCTTGGTTGTAAGATCACTTAGTGCATGTCAGTACGCGAGATACAACAGCCAACATACTATTTGGGCCGTTCGGTCATAAGTCCGTCGCACCGTGTGTACGAGGCTTAACAGATCCCATTGATTAATATGCAAGATGAAAGATCAGCCCATTATCTTCCAAAGCGCAGAAGTTGGACATTCAGTCTGCAGGCTGAACAAATTAAATTTAACAAATTCTTCCATACACACAAATGGTGCTGATGGGCTAATCCCCCTGGCAGACTATTTTTTTTTATTCTGAGGGCTGTCAAAATAACTGAACAGTGCCTGCAGCCTATTGGCTGCCAGTGCTGTTCCAACAATAATTTTCAACCCGTCTCCTTTGAAATAAGTTGATTGAGTAATCGACTTTTGTTGATCAGCCAGGGCCATCCACTCATAAATAAAAAAAATTTTCTTGACATTATTAAAGATTGCAGTAACTACAGAGAAACCATCCTGGCCGTACTAGTGTAAGTTGCCACATCAGACACCATCTTCCTCCAAGTGCAGGTGGTGGTGGCAGGTACACATCTGTGACTACCTGTGCTATCCCCCTGATTTAGTGCAGGAGCAGGAAGGTTGTAAATGTGTCCCTTGGACATCCACCAGGCCCTAGGCCAGTGGTTCTCAACTCCAGTCCTCAGGACACACTAACAGGCCAGGTTTGCAAGATAACTGAAATGCATCACAGGCAATATCATTTGCTGCTCAGTGATTGCAGTATTCTAGTCTGCATCTCCCAAAGTAATACTTAAAATCAGGCCTGTTAGTGGGCCCTGAGGACAGGAGTTG
The DNA here is from genome assembly GCA_018402905.1 of Glandirana rugosa. Lineage (NCBI taxonomy): Eukaryota > Metazoa > Chordata > Amphibia > Anura > Ranidae > Glandirana > Glandirana rugosa. The sequence continues at coordinate 363,237 of BLSH010130462.1, read as the reverse complement.
AGAACCACTGCTAATGCCTAGCTTGCCTTGTGGATAGCCCGGTTCTGCCCGATGTCTATATATTCCTTAATAGCAAATGAAGGCCTGAAGTTTCCTTAGCCTTAGCTTAACCCTAGGAATATTTCCTGTGAAAAGAGAATGGAAATGACTGGTTAGTTTCCTTGTTGTGCTGGGGATTACAGTCAGCAGAAAAGTAAACTAGCAGACGGGTTTCTGTTAACAGTTACAGTGCTTGATTATAATGGCAGGCATCATCATTTGTCTAGCAATAGATTTGTGTAATAGCCAGCACAATGTTCTTCATGGTAGAGGGTGAAATGGACCGCCATAGAGGCCTGCTATCACAATTGAGCTTAATACAAAGGCAATAGACAGGTTGAGTAAGTTCCTGAACATGAGAGGTTAAAAGGCAGGAGGTTGGGCAGACCTCCCAATCACAGACACATAGCGGGGAGCAGCGGTTATGACACAGCTTATACTTCAGTTGCGTTCGCTTTTCCGCTGCACGTATTGTGCTGTGAGCGAGCTGCCTGCAACCCATTGCTAACCACATCTCTGTGCCTGGTGTGCGGGAGACATCTTTTTCCACATGCTTGGCTAGATGCTTATTATAGTTTGTTTGTGTGGAGCAGGCTGGGACTTTTTAGGGGATTGAGAACACATTTACGCTGTTGCATTTTAACACACATGATGCAGTGCGCTAAAACACGTGTCCGACTCCTCCATAATAAAAATCGTGCCTGTTCGCATCTCATTGCAATGCATTTTGAAAAATATGACGTTCGTTTCTGTGTTTTTAGTGCATTGGGAGACCCATAGAAGTCATTGGCAGCACATGAAAAAGCTTAAAACCTATTTTTATGCATTGGCAACTGGTATTAACAAGCCTTGGTCAATGCCTGTTAACACTATCCACCCCAAAATCCAAAATGTGTCAAAACACATGATAGCCTACAAAAGATACACATAGTGACGCAAGACAGGGCATCTGCCTAACACTACAAAGAAATGCACCTTTATGGGCGGCACAGTGGTGTAGTGGTTAGCACTTTCACCTAGCAGCAAAAGGGTTGCTGATTTGAATACCGACCACGACACTACCTGCATGGAGTTTGCGTGTTCTCCCTGTGCCTGCGTGGATTTCATCCGGGTACTCCGGTTTCCTCCCACACTCCAAAGACATGCTGGTAGGTTCATTGGATCCTGTGTAAATTGGCCTTAGTATGTGTATGTATAAATGTGACCTTAGATTGTAAGCTCCTTGAGCGTAGGGACTGATGTGAATGTATAATGTATATGTAAAGCGCTGCGCAAATTGACAGCGATATATAAGCACTTGAAATAAATAAAAAACAAAAATATGCACATGCATAGACATTAATAAGCTATTAATGAAATGTGTGTTTGTGAAGGTTCTCAAATATACAGGTCGGCTATGTATAGATGCTGTAGTCACATGGTGAAAACTTGGTTGATTCTGCACCATGTTGACAAAGGTCATCGTAAAATTGCAGCCATTTTTAGTGATCAGTTAATTGGCTTATTGCTGAACCCCAATTGTTATTTCCATATCAGCTCATGCAGGTGCATGACTATATGTTACATGGACCCCTTGCAAAACCATTAAAGCATAGCTAAACCCAAGAGCTTGGTGATCCTCCCACTAACACAATTTTTGTCCTATGGTGACAACAGTCACTGACCATACAGACAGAACCACAAAAACTCCCCCTGAAGTCTACAATATAGAGGGGAACTCAGAAATACACAAAAACAATGTAACTTATAATAATGCGATAAAGACAGAGAGCACAGAAAGTTATCAGCTGACAAGATTATTGGAAGGATTAACAGGTCATTTTTGTACTAACATATACGATGGCAAAGTGACATGGCTGTGCTGGATCACGTACCTAGTACGTGATCTGACACTTCCAGGTCTGATGCGCACCGCCGACAGCTCGCTCCCGCTGTGATCACACACAGCAGGAGCCTAGCGGCGGGTACCGTGGACTTTATGTCCACCGGCACCCGCCGATTGTTCAGTGCACAGGCAAAACAGCGATCTGCCTATGTAAACAAGGCAGATCCACCGTTCTGTCAGTAGGGAAGGCATTGATCCTGTGTTCCTACAAAGCCGGGACCCGTCTCTATGCCTTTCGTTAATAAAAGCACCTCCCCCACAGTACACAAACACTGGCTAGGAACACATTTAACCCTTTGATTGCCCCTGATGTTAACCCCTTCCTAGCCAGTGTCATTAGTACAGTGACCGTGCATATTTTTTTAGCACTGATCACTGTATTAGTGTCACTGGTCTCCAAAAAGTGTCAGTTAATGTCCAATTTGCCCGCCGCAATATCGTAGTACCGCTTTAAGACGCTGATCGCCGCCATTACTAGTAAAAAAAATAAATATCCCGTTGTTTGTAGACACTATAACTTTTGCGCAAACCAATCAATATACACTTTACCAAAACACTGACCACTATAACATAAATGTGTAGCAGAATACATATTGGCCTAAATTGATGAAGAAATTTAGCTTCTTACATTTTTTATTGGATGTGTTTTATAGCAGAAAGTAAAAAATATTGTTTTCTTTTTCAAAATTGTCGGTCTTTTTTTGTTTATAGCACAAAAATAAAAACCGCAGAGGTGGTCAAATGCCACCAAAAGAAAACTCTATTTGTGATAAAAAAAAATGGACATAAATTTTATTTGGGTACAGCGTTGGCACGGCCACGCAATTGTCAGTTACACTAACCCAGTGCTGTATTGCAAAAAATGGCCAGGTCAAGAAGATAAGTAGTGTAGCCACAATTTATGTGCCTCTTGGACCTGCCATAATATACTTCCACATTTAGCCTCGGTTCACACTGATGCGATGTGGGAAATGCAGAGAATCCTGTGCGCTTCCCGCACTGGATTGAAATCGCACGGCATCCATGCGATTTGCTATGGGTGTCAATGTTAAATTAAAAACACCCCAAAACAGCTTGCAAAACGCAGTGCTTACCAGAATTGGATCGCATGAGGGTGAACTCCCATGTAGTGGGATTCAGGTGTGGAAAAAAAACATCCTGCACCATTTCTGTGCAGATGTGATTTGAGCCATACAAAATGAATGGCTCAAATCGCAACGCACAGACATTGCATGTGATTTGCACAGGAATGCGGTGTGATTCCTGTACAAATCATATTCAGTGTCCCGCACCACACAAGTGTGAACCCAGGCTCAGTTTACGTATAAATACAGTACACATGTAAGTAAAGCTTTGTTGGTAAAACTCTTGGTGCAACCACAGTTGCTTGTTATTGCACCCCTACATGGCTTGATTGTCACAATCGATAATCAAAATAGATTGCTTACCTTTTTATAACACATATAAGGACAACTTAAAGTAGATCTATCATACATGTTGTACTTTCCCCCATGTTCCTAGGTGCTTCCTAACCCTAGCTATGAGGTGTGAACTGCACTCCCCATCTCCTGCCCCAGCCAATCTGACGACAGCTAGGAAGGAGACAGGTGCTTCATAGTGCCAGTCTTGGTTCTGAGCACTTTCCCAGGATAAGCAGCAGTAAGCCAAGGCTCACAATGACTGTGAGTTAGAAACCGATTTCAAACTGGCAACGCAGTCTGACTTTGGGGGCTAATTTAACAGACATCTGTGTGGGTTCATGCATAGATGTCTATTCAAATTGCCCCCGAAGTCGCCAAAAGTAGTACAGGAACTACCTTTGGGAATTGGTGCGGTGTTGCAAAGTCTGCGTCGCACTGATTTGGACGGTGCCATTGCCGGCAAATAGCCGCCGATTTGGCATGGGATTTGACATGTCAAATCCCATGCCAAAATGGCCTGAAGTGAACATGGGCTAAGAGAAGGAATGCCAACACAGACAGATCCCTCCCCCCGCATCCATCTTGTCGATGTTTGTCCACTGCAATTAGGAAGTGTCTGTCTCCTTCCTAGCTGTTGTTGAAACGGCCACGACGAAGGGGGGGAGGGAAGTTTGGACCTCTTAGCTAGGGTTAGGAAACACCTAGGAACATGGGTCAAAGTACCACATGTACATTATCCCATGAGGCATAGAACAGTTACAAAAATAATGATAGATCTTCTTTAAAACTGCTCTCCCACAGGAGTTATTGAAAGGCTAATTGGCAAAATAAGTCCTGTCTATTTCTATTGTTGAAAAGCCCCCCAGTGTTGAAAAAAATGGAAAAAAGAAAAGAAAAATTGACCTAAAATGAAAGGAAATTGATCTTTGTCACCTTAATAAATTAGCTGTAAAATCACATAACAGACATAATGTACAATCTAATATGTTCTCGAGCTCTATACACATGAAGGCACATGTAATCTTTTTTCCTGTAATTATTCTGTAATATATACGGTTTAGCAATACCTTCATGTTAGGAAAAGTTTGTCTTCCTAGTTGGAGGCTCAGCCGGATACAATGCTAACTTAATAAAAAGGGCTTAGCAACATAGCCAGTTTTCAGTGGTACATCCTACATTTCCTGTGGGTTTTTTAACCGCAATAGGGATTCCATACAAGCTTGCACTTCTAAGATTTTTAATCGCCAATTGTGTTGATCAGTTTTCACTGTCTTGCTATACAACAATTCAGTTGCTTTGTACTAATGCTCTAGTGTTCATGGCTCCTGCAGACTGGAATGAGATTGTTAATTAAAGGCCCTTTCACAAGTTTATCTCTGTGTTCTAGTACATCTGAGATTAATCTTGTTGTGGTGTCTCCCAGATGCTTAAAGATTTCCTACATGGGCGATTCCTTGGTTTTGCTACACTTGTATGTTACATCCTACATGGTGACTTTTGACCGAT
>BLSH010130462.1:337686-356942 GCA_018402905.1 Glandirana rugosa | reverse complement strand
AAAAGAGAAACATGAAAAAAATTACTTAGTCGGACACCTTTTTTTGTGGATAAAATTACCAAAGGGATTTGGAATTTCACTAACATTTCCAAACAAATAAAAAAATTTATTGTTTGTACGGATATGCAAGGACGAGACACGTTCCCAAAACGTGTCTCGTCGGGGTTAGGAGGAAAAGACCCCAGGGGGCTGCCACGAGAACCGAGGAGGAGAAGTAGTCCACGGAGGTACCTCAGCTAAAGGAACCCCCGTGGACACGTCCACGCGAGGGCTCAGGACGACGACGTAGGTAACTGTGTCTGTCGTCCTGAGCCGGGCCGAGGTGGGGACCGAGGGCATAGTGACCTAAAATAACTGTCGTCGCCTACAGCTGCACCCCAGAGCCCCCCCTTTTTCTTACCTGAACCTGATCGTTCCAGCGACGAGCTTGAGTCCAGCCGCTGTCTTGGGTCCTCTTTGGATAGATTGATAGCAGCGGGAGCCATTGGCTCCCGCTGCTGTCAATAAAATCCAGTGATACGGGAGCCAGGGGTGGAGCCGGGCCGAGTCCTGCTGTCTGTGTCAATGGATGCAGCAGCAGGACTCGGGAGCGCACCTGCACAGGTGCCCCCAAGGAAATCGACTCCATGGAGGCACCTGATGAAGAGGAGGAGCCAAGAGCACCGTCGGGGGACCCCAGAAAAGGAGGATTGGGGCTGCTCTGTGCAAAACCCTTGCACAGAGCAGGAACGTATAGGCATGTTTGTTATTTAAAAAAATAAACAAACCTTTACAATCACTTTAAGGTTTAGGGAAACCATTAAAATAGGTGTTTTTTTCCACAGGCTGATTCATTAAAAAAAGTACAAAGAGAAAAGTGCTAAGCTTAAAGTTCAGTATCCATAGTATCATAATATTCTTGTACAGTTGTAAAATAAATTCTGGTTGGTTGAAATGGTTTTTCTGGACTTAAAGTAGAGTTCCACCTAAAAGTGGAACGTCCGCTTTAAGGTAAGGTGACCCCCTGACATGACACAATTAGCATGTCATTTTTTTGTTTTCACCTCTTCTGGCGCTGCAGAGCCGGAAGGGAGTTCTGGGACACGTCACAGGCCCCAGAGGATACGCCAGCCATTCACAGCGTGCAGCGCGGTGGAACTTCGCTTTAGTTCCTTGTAATGCTTATTGAATGAGGTTAAAGCTGAACTTCAGTCATTATATTCATTAATATATCCTTCCATGTTTGTTTTTTAAATTAAAGCAGCCCATTGATGATTCAATTGTCTTTCTTTCCACCATGGGTGGAGGGAAAGAAAATTGCACGATTCCACCATCAACACAGTCAGCCTTCCCAGCTGGCAGAATACAGTGATTACTGCTAGCAGCTATTGCCGCTGGCAGTAATCGAATTGAAAAAATCTGACAGGCTGGCTGTACCCAAGCCAATTGATGTATCAACTTGGGTACAATCAGCCTGTCCATAGATGGATCAAATCTCATTCTGTCCCTGCTAAAGCGGCTGAATTTCGATCGATGTATGGCCGGCTTAAGTCACTGACTTGCATGAAATACTTGGCATGTATTTGTTCTGGGCCAGCGACTCAAAATATATTGACACCATTAGTCTGATTATAAGTATCCTCATAAAATATTGAGGTCACAGTTAAATTGTTTTTGCTTTGACTTGGCATGGTTTGAATGGTATGCATGAAAAATAACATGTAAAAGATCAATTTCTGTTGAAGTAGAACATAAACATTTGTTATACCTCTTGAGAAGTTCAGAGGTAAAGGTCAAGCATTGTTTTTTTTTATATGAAATGCCAATATTTGGTGAAAGGGAGTAAATCTAGCCATTACCCACATCCACGTCTCCTAAGAGGCAGCTGTAAGGTAGGGCTTGGGGTTTTGGGTGGTCAAAGGGAAAACCTTCTTCTCTTAGGTTTTTGTGAGTTATAGCCTTCAGCACCCATAAACATGTAGTAGCTTACACCTGTCAATGCAGGCCTAAAATGACAGCTGGTGGTTTATAAAGTTTTCCATCACTAGCTATGGACTGATGGTTGGCAAAGCCAATGTGCAACCAGGGTAGGCACACAGTTCTAAACATGGCAAATTATACATTGAATTTAGCTGATTATCCATGGCTATAGTTTAAAGAATGATGTTTGAGTTACTGACGAGGAAACTGGAGGGCAATGTAGGTGGTAAACAACTCTGAAATGGCAAACCTGACAAAATATTACACTTTTATGGACACCGTGTTGCTGCATTGCTGGACATTTACTCCATGTTAAGCTTGCCATTGATGGATTGAAATTCGGTTTAGCGGGGACCAGCCAAATTTTCAATCCATGTTTGGCCACCCCTGCCTGACAGAAGTCAATTGTTACCTACTTCTGTTGAAAGAGAATGTTGGAAAACTTTTCTCGAATCTGACCATGGAGAGTCTGGTGTAAGAATACAATGTCCAGGCAGGGGTATTCTTGCATCTACCTCACCTGTGTGGATGGGGGGATCTGTTAATTTTTTTTTTTTCATTCAGCCTGCTGACTAAGCGAAATAACCGATCCATCCATCTATGGCCAACTTTACTCTTCATATGCTTTATACCACCATCCCATTATGGTAACTAATAAATTTGATTCAGAAATAGGGTACATGTAATAAATAAAATATTCTGGGGGCAGGTCTTCATTTCTTGGTTTGTCCTTGGAAAACATGAGCAACAGACAAGCATACTTCTGTCTTTTTTGTTACAAACCTTTGTTTGTATTTTGTTTTGTGACATTTGGAATGGCTGTGCGTGCTAACCACCACTGGTCTAGGTTCTGAAAGTTGAGAAGAATTTGCGTATTACGCACAGAGAAGTGGCAGCAGATCTTTACAGCTCTTGTTGTGGGATCTCAGCCTTTTCCCGCACACGTCTCGGAACTTATCCAGGCTTTTAACAACATGCATTCCCCTGGCTGGGAACAGCTTTGCAACAACAAGCTACGAAAACGCCTCTTTCAGGACAGATGGCAGACTATTTCCGTTCAATCATAGCCTGTTACGCTGCATCTACTCTGCTAGCATGCTGAATATTCCCCGTGATTGTTCATCTGTCCTACAACCCTTTTTTCTGCCAGAGAGGCCTGGAATGTATGGTAGGGTAATGTTCTCATACTCCCTCTGACAACACTGAATTAACCATATAGTTGCTCTTAGTGTTTTTTCACCCATTTTTCATCAGGCTGTGCAGTATTAATCTATGCTATAGTAGATTTCAGGAAACATGCTTAGTACAATCAACTGTCCATTAGAGGAAACAAATGAACTGAGAGCATGTTTATTAAATCAGCACTATGCACATCATGTAACGCTGTTTGTACATATACCTAGGATTTCAACATTTCTCTATATATTAACAGGAAAGGATTTAGAACCTGAAAAAAAAGAATAACAAATTAAAATTGTCATTCGAGAGGCAGTAGATAAATACAGCATACAATTGTGCTCATAAGTTTACATACCCTGGCAGAATTTATGATTTCTTGGACTTTTTTTTAAGAGAATATGAATGATAACACAAAACTTTTCTTTCACTCATGGTTAGTGTTTGCCTGAAGCCATTTATTATCAATCAACTGTGTTCACTCTTTTTAAATCATAATGACAACAGAAACTACCCAAATGACCCTGGTCAAACGTTTACATACCCCAGTTCTTAATATTGTGTATTGCCCCCTTTAACATCAATGAGAGCTTGAAGTCTTTGTGGTATTTGTGGATGAGGCTCTTTATCTTCTCCGATGGTAAAGCTGCCCATTCCTCTTGGCAAAAAGCCTCCAGTTCCTGGAAATTCTTGGGCTGTCTTGCATGAATTGCACGTATGAGATCTCCCCAGAGTGGCTCAATGATATTGAGGTCAGGAGACTGAGATGGTCGTTCCAAAACCTTCACTTTATTCTGCTGTAGCCAATGACCGGTCGACTTGGCTTTGTGTTTAGGATCATTGTCATGTTGGAATATTCAAGTACGTCCCATGCGCAGCTTCCTGGCTGATGAATGCAAATGTTCCTCCAGTATTTTTTGATAACATACTGCATTCATCTTGCCATCAATTTTGACCAAATTTCCTGTGCCTTTGTAGCTCACACATCCCCAAAACATCAATGATCCACCTCCGTGTTTCACAGTAGGAATGGTGTACCTTTCATCATAGGCCTTGTTGACGCCTGTCCTAATGTAGCGTTTATGGTTGTGGCCAAAAAGCTCAATTTTGGTCTCCTCACTCCAAATGACTTTGTGCCCGAAGGTTTGAGGCTTGTCTCTGTGCTGTTTGGCCTATTGTAAGCGGGATACTTTGTGGCATTTGCATAGTAATGGCTTTCTTCTGGCGACTCGAACATGCAGCCCATTTTCTTCAAGTGCCTCCTTATTGTAGATCTTGAATCAGCCACACCACGTGTTTTCAGAGAGTCCTGTATTTCACCTGAAGTTATTTGTGGGTTTTTCTTTGCATCCCGAACAATTATCCTGGCAGTTGTGGCTGAAATGTTAGTTGGTCTACCTGACCGTGGTTTGGTTTCAACAGAACCCCTCATTTTACACTTCTTGATTAGAGTTTGAACACTGCTGATTGGCATTTTCAATTCCTTGGATATCTTTTTATATTCCTTTCCTGTTTTATACAGTTAAACTACTTTTTCCCGCAGATCCTTTGACAATTGTTTTGCTTTCCCCAATACTCAGAATCCAGAAACATCAGTGCAGCACTGGATGAAAGATGCACGGGTCTGCCAGGAGTCCAGGAACTCATTGACCTTTTATACACACACACGAATTACAAGCAAATAGATCACAGGTGAGGATGGTTACCTTTAATAGCCATTCAAACCCCTTTGTGTCAACTTGTGTGCATGTTATCAGGCCAAAATCATCAGGGTATGTAAACTTTTGATCAGGGTCATTTGGGTAGTTTCTGTTGTCATTATGATTTAAAAAGGGTAAACACAGTCGATTGATAATAAATGGCTTCAGCTAAACACTAACCATGAGTGAAAGAAATGTTTTTGTGTTCTCATTCATATTCTCTGAAAAATGGCCAAGAAATCATAAATTCTGCCAGGGTATGTAAACTTATGAGCACAACTGTATGTAAGGTGAAAACATGTTTTTATTTCTCCCCATAGAAAATATAGCAAGTTGATTCTGGTTGCAAAAAAATCCAAAAATGTTGATAAATCATAAATAACAATTGTGTAATTCAGGGCTTGACAAATTTGTTTTGAATCTAGGAGCCATCTAAAAAAGTTAGGAGCCAGTTTTTTTTAACTAACAAAGCTTTATTTAGTGTTTCGGAGGTCTGGTGCTAGAATTATTGCTCTAATTCCGGCGTGCACAGTGATATGTAACGTGTATCGCAAGCAACGATTTCACGCATTTACGTTTGTACACTCTATGTAGTCCCCTATGTGATGATTTTTTTTGCGACAAGTTCTCTTTAATGAGTCTTGAGACTCTGGATGCCTCCCCTGTGCTCCACTGAGTGTAATGCAATTACATTCTTTCCCGGCCTTGACGTCATACATGTCACTTCCGGGTCAGCAAAAAGAAGTGTGTTCGCTCTACTCCCTCCCTTTTACCCAGCAGCACTCGCTATGCTGGTCCAGGGCCTGCAGATGGGCATGCGGAGCCCGGAATACATAGCAGGGGGGCGTTCAGGAAGTGTGTGGAAGCATTTGGGTGGCAGCCCAGGTGCCAGGATGCAACTTCTAGTCGCCATGGCGACCTGGTGCCTGGGATTAGTTCAGCCCTCGTGTAAGGTCATAAGAGCTTGTTTTGCATCTTTACATCTTAAGGAAGGTTGAGTTGATGTAAGTTTTCCTTCTGCAAAATATTCATAATCTCTAAATAAGAGATTGTACCCATTTGAGATACTATGTAGATGGAGGGATAGCGTAGTAAAGCCCAACTGAACTTTCAGCTAAATATATTCCAGGTGCATTGAAACAAATGGTGTGCAAAGTCTTAACAGATCTCTTTAGAAAGCAGTCTCAACCTGAGTAGAAAAGCCTGTCGCTTGCCAGCATGCTGCAGAGAGAGGGACCCTTTCTCTCTGTGTGTAAGCAATACTCTTTCAGCAGAGTTCTGACACACACCCTTCTGAATTAGAGTTAGACGACTACAATCAGCATGGAACATGTCATTTTTGATGACTGCACAGATGATTTTTTTAATAAACCTGGAGAATAGTAGCAATAGAGATATAAAATATTCTAAGCTGCCCTGTCAGTTATGCCATTAGACCAGTGTTTCTCAAACTTTTTTGTCTTGCAGCGCAGCAAAAAGATCTAAAAATTTTCATGGCACACCTGAAAAGATGTAACATTATTTGTGGTGGAAAAAGTATTTATTTTTGCATATATATTTAATTTTAAATTTAATGTGAAGGATGTACCTGCTTTCAAGAGCAAATCAGATTGAAGCGAGGCTCCAAAGTTGACAAACAAGCGCGCATTCCTTGCTTTTCATTTTACAGTTTCCCTTTCAGTGTTCCAGACTTGATTAACCACTTGCCAACCAGCCGCCTTCATTAAACGGCGGCAGGTTGGCACGTTCCCGCGAATCGCCGTACTGGTATGTTGGCCCTTTAAATAGCAGGCGCACGCGCCCACTGCGCCACGGGGGAGCTGATGCGCGGGAAAGAGAGGCAGAACGGGGATCTGTCAATATAAACAGACAGATCCCCATTCTGACAGGGAAGTAGAGAGAGATCTGCTGATCCTAGTGATCAGGAACAGAGTTCTCTCTTTACTCCCAGTCAGTACACTCCCCCCACAGTTAGAAACACTTCCCAGGGAACACAGGTAACCCCTTGATTGCCCCCTAGTGTTAACCCCTTTCCTGCCAGTGACATTTACACAGTAATCAGTGCATTTTTATAGCTCTGATCGCTGTATAAAAAGTGTCAAAAGTGTGCTATCTGTCCGCCGCGATGTCGCAGTCCCACTAAAAATCGCTGATCACAGCCATTACTAGTAAAAAAAAAAAAATAATAAAAATGCCATAAATCTATCCCCTATTTTGTAGACGCTATAGCTTTTGCGCAAACCAATCAATATATTATTGCAATTTTTTTTTACCATAAATATGTAGCAGAATACATATTGACCTAAACTGATGAAGAAACTTGTTTTTTTTTTTTAAAAAAAATTTGGGATATTTATTATAGCAAATGTAAAAAATATTGTTTTGATTTTTTTTTCAAAATTGACTGCTTTTTTTTGTTGATAGCGCAAAAAATAAAAACCGCAGAGGTGATCAAATACCACCAAAAGAAAGCTGTATTTGTGGGAAAAAAAGGGCGTCAATTTTGTTTGAATACAATGTCGCACGAACGCGCAATTGTCAGAGCGGCACAGTGCCGTATCGCAAAAAATGGCCTAGTCAGGAAGTGGGTAAATCCTTCCGGGGCTGAAGTGGTTAAGTATTTCTCCATCACTAAACAATGAACAAACTTCATTTATAAGCATCAAAGTTGGAATTGAACGGTCTCTATTATTGTGTAATATAATTAGAGCAATCAAGTTCTCTTGATATCTCACACAAGTTTTGGGTTATGAAGGGAACCAATGAATGACAGACTGACAGAGATTGCATTTTTATATATGTTTCTTTAACTTTTGCAACATTGATTTACCATTTAATTTTTCGATATGTTCATGGTTTCAAAATGTTAGCAATTTTAAATATTTTTCAAAACTCCCGTGGCACACCTGCAAATCTCCCGTGGCACACAGTTTGAGAATCAATGCAGTAGACTCTTGAACCAGCAACAAACATGAGACTGCTACTATATAGCCACAAATGCCTTTATAAATGGCTCTACAATTGCCTCGGTTTCTATTAATCGGCTTCACAGAGTGCAGATTTTGAGTACACAGCATTACATTCATTCATTACCATTTGTAGGTTAAAAGAAATGAAACTTGGAATTTTTGTCTAGATTGTGGTGTGGATCATTGGGCACACGCTTTCGGAATGTAAGGACCCAAGCACACACAGGTGCAGCTTGGTACCAGCCTCAAGTCAACAGCACTGACATGCTTGAGCTGATGTATGATGGCTACATTTCTTTATACACCCCATCTCTGAAATGTACTTAAGTGCCAACCCGCTCTGTTTGTATATTGGAGACTGCATTCACCACTGAGGTGAACCGTGATCGGTATTCATTTCACTCGCAAATGAAAGATGTAAAAATGCAGCTTTACGCCCCTATGCATTGGCCTTTAATTTGCCGGTGATCTTTGAAGGCAGAACTCACAGGGGATTTCGCTTTTATTAAAAAATGCAAACCAAAGTGAAAGCAAGGCCCATGGTGGTGGCCAGTAAGATTGCAGTTGCTGTTTTCCAAGGCTGGAGGCCTTATTCCTTTTAGAATCTATTATAGAATTTTACTACACGAGCCACGGCTGTTTTATTTTAATGTGCCGATTTGTGCTTTGTATTTCACATTGAAGAAAATACACTTCTGGTCTTTGAAGGCTCAAACTAGACAGAAAGTTTCCATTTGTGAAAGTTTCCATTGTGTGATTTCACTAGATCAACTGAAGATAGGTATGAGATGAGCAGGAAACAAAGGTGTGTGTATATGCACTTTATCACACGTGCTTTATAATGCTGGCTACACACTGACGGATGCCTTAGAGAACAATGGGAAGGGAGACATCTGCCCATCACTATTTACATCGCCAGGACCCAGCATGATCTTCCTAAGCTGATGCGTTCATGTGGCACTCGCGTAACAAAGGATTTCTTCCTATCTCACAATAGAAAACTCTACATGAAGTCTCTGGTCACACAGGCCTGTCATGGCCTCATAATCATTATCCGCTATTCTCCGATCCAGATGCGTATGTGTGCCTAATGGCAGGGTCACACACGAGCTGTTTACACCAGCATTTTGAAAAAAAAAATGTATTTGAAAATTGCAACTCGTTTGATATTTGCATCATTTACAGGAAACGCAGAACTGTTAGTACAGTTTTCCCCCAAGATGACAGCTGAGTGCTCTTCCCTGGCTGCTGCATAGTCACAAACATGCACATTCGCACAAAGCAGTCATGCATGTTTGTACAACATCCATACATTAGAACAATCTTTTAGCACTCAAATTGTACCTTACACATCCAGCAGCCGTCTAGTATCTTTAGCCACCTTTCATCAACAAATGTAATTTAAAGGAGAACATTTATGAACTGCAGCTAATTTGCTCCAGTCTTTAATGGCCCAAGATTAGCGGCAGCACCAAGTGTTTAAAAAATGGTGTGGGAGATTACAAAAAAAATCTAAAGCCAAAAAATGGATACTATAGACATATATAGTTTAAGCTGCTCATGCCTGAACAGATTGTAATGTAATGCCAGCTACAGTGCCTTGCGAAAGTATTCGGCCCCCTTTGAACTTTGCGACCTTTTGCCACATTTCAGGCTTCAAACATAAAGATATAAAACTGTAATTTTTTGTGAAAAATCATCAAGTGGGACACAATCATGAAGTGGAACAAAATTTATTGGATATTTCAAACTTTTTTAACAAATAAAAAACTGAAAAATTGGGCGTGCAAAATTATTCAGCACCTTTACTTTCAGTGCAGCAAACTCTCTCCAGAAGTTCAGTGAGGATCTCTGAATGATCCAATGTTGACCTCAATGACTAATGATGATAAATAGAATCCACCTGTGTGTAATCAAGTCTCCTTATTAATGCAACTGCACTGTGATAGTCTCAGAGGTCCGTTTAAAGCGCAAAAAGCATCATGAAGAACAAGGAACACACCAGGCAGGTCCAAGATACTGTTGTGGAGAAGTTTAAAGCTGGATTTGGATACAAAAAGATTTCCCAAGCTTTAAACATCCCAAGGAGCACTGTACAAGCGATAATATTGAAATGGAAGAAGTATCAGACCACTGCAAATCTACCAAGACCTGGCCGTCCCTCTAAACTTTCAGCTCATACAAGGAGAAGACTGATCAGAGATGCAGCCAAGAGGCCCATGATCACTCTGGATGAACTGCAGAGATCTACAGCTGAGGTGGGAGACTCTGTCCATAGGAAACAATCAGTCGTATACTGCACAAATCTTGTCTTTATGGAAGAGTGGCAAGAAGAAAGCCATTTCTTAAAGATATCCATAAAAAGTGTTGTATAAAGTTTGCCACAAGCCACCTGGGAGACAAACCAAACATGTGGAAGAAGGTGCTCTGGTCAGATGAAACCAAAATCAAACTTTTTGGCAACAATGCAAAACGTTATGTTTGGCGTAAAAGCAACACAGCTCATCACCCTGAACACACCATCCCCACTGTGAAACATGGTGGTGGCAGCATCATGGTTTGGGCCTGCTTTTCTTCAGCAGGGACAGGGAAGATGGTTAAAATTGATGGGAAGATGGATGGAGCCAAATACGGGACCATTCTGGAAGGAAACCTGATGGAGTCTGCAAAAGACCTGAGACTGGGACGGAGATTTGTCTTCCAACAAGACAATGATCCAAAACATAAAGCAAAATCTACAATGGAATGGTTCACAAATAAACATATCCAGGTGTTAGAATGGCCAAGTTAAAGTCCAGACCTGAATCCAATCGAGAATCTGTGGAAAGAACTGAAAACTGCTGTTCACAAACGCTCTCCATCCAACCTCACTGAGCTCGAGCTGTTTTGGCAAGGAGGAATGGGCAAAAATTTCAGTCTCTCGATGTGCAAAACTGATAGAGACATACCCCAAGCGACTTACAGCTGTAATCGCAGCAAAAGGTGGCGCTACAAAGTATTAACTTAAGGGGGCTGAATCATTTTGCACGCCCAATTTTTCCGTTTTTTATTTGTTAAAAAAGTTTGAAATATCCAATAAATTTCGTTCCACTTCATGATTGTGTCCCACTTGTTGTTGATTCTTCACAAAAAATTACAGTTTTATATCTTTATGTTTGAAGCCTGAAATGTAGCAAAAGGTCGCAAAGTTCAAAGGGGGCCGAATACTTTCGCAAGGCACTGTATATTAACAGTCAACATGGGTGCTGACCATCCATATTCAGGGGACGATAACAGAGATTATACAAAAGATGTATAAATGTGATAACGAACCCATCAAATTACTGTATCTTTTGTCCCATCTTTTAGGCTGCATTCACCCCTGGGTGTTTTGAATCATGGGCAGAATTGCCTGCAATTTCATAACGCTCTACTAAAATGACAAATCGCACAACGCTAATTTCAGATGCCATTCTTTTTAATGGCACCTAAAAATGCGGAACGGTTCTGCCTCATGATAAACCGCGTCACTCGAAGCTTGTCGTCCGAAATAAGCTCCTGATTCTAAGGCCTCATACACCCGGGCGTATTGAAAAAACGAGCTGTAACGCCGGGACCGACGCCGGGCGTAAAAAATGCAATTTCATCTGCGTTTTGCATTGGTGTTAATGCGCGTTATTGAGCGTCAGTGCGTTTTGTTTGAAAAGACATCCCTCTGCTATTTTTGAACATTTTAAAACTGAAAACGCCGGCGCTAAAAACACCAGTTAAGGTCGCTACGGCATTATTGAGCGTTTTGCCGGCTCAGCGTCAAAAACGCTCTAGCGCTGCGGCTTCAGAACGCACTGGCCGTGGGTTCTGCTTGCAGCTTACAAACGCCAATGCCATCTACAGCTCAAGAACATCAGTGTGTGTATGGGGCCATTGAATAACATGGAGATACCTTTTTAAGCTGTGAAAAACGCGGCTGTAAAAACATCCGTGTGTATGAGGCCTTATTTGGGCCACAAGCTTAACGCATGATTTATCAATCGCGGCAGAACCACACCGTGTTGTTAGGAGATATTAAAATGAATGGCATCTGAAACTCGAGTTATGCAATTTGGCATTATAGCAAAGCGGTTTGAAATTGCAGGTACAATCATGGCTATTCTGCCCATGATTTAAAACCCAGGTGTGAATGCAGCCTTAGGCCAGCTATATCGCACCTTTGAATAATCATTCTATTTTTGGCTGTAACAGCGGCCAATTTTCGTGCGGCTATCGAATTTCAGTGATCAGACATATTGGATATTAACAGATTTCTACTTAATAATGGGAAAACCATGCGAGAAATAATGCAAAAAAGAAATGTGCATGAGCCTGGAAAGAAAAGAAAATTCACGACCACTAATTTTCTTTTCCCTAACAACATGAGGTGAAATTGAAGGCTTGGTTGGTCGAATCTCGAAATCAATGACATGTCAAATTGCATGCCAAATCGGCAGCAATTGCCAGCAATGGAACCGTCCTAATCTGTGCAATGCTGCATTTCCAAAAGTAGTCTCTGTACTACTTTTCGTGATTTCAGGTGCGATTTCCATTGACATCTGTGCAGTAACCCACGCAGATGACTCTGAAATCGCAGCTGAAATCGGGACTGACAACCAGGAATGAAATGGTGCAAGTTCAGCTGAACTCGCACCATTTCATTCCCACAGTCAGTGTGAACCAGGGCCCAAACAGCAGGTTGGACGACAGAAAATGATTCAATTAATGGGGGAATCCTTCCCCTGAGCTATTGTATTCTGACAGTGGGGAGCCCTACGTGCCTTTAAAATAAATCGACCTGCACCAGCGGCTATAGCCACTGATCGAGTGAAATTTTTCCAGCAAGCTGGTTGTCTAGAGAGATTGACTTCTGTACAACCAAACTGCCCATAGATGGATTGATATTCATCCCAATCCCTGCTAAATCAGCCAAATTTTGATCCATCTATGGCCGGCTTAAATGGGGAATGCTCAGCACACATGATTATTCCTTTAGACTGTGGAAGAGGAAGGGGGGCATGGCCTCACAGGCAGCAGACAGTCCCGGTGTTGGCTTTTATTAGGGAGAACAATAGCTATAAGATAAGCTTTTTCAATCTGTCTGGTCACTTTCTCATCTGAAAAACTGTCATGCGGGACTGTCTAAGGGCCTGTTTAGAAGGGCTTTTGTTTGCATTGGGACTGCTTCAATTGCCATACAAGCCTATGAGAATGCAAAATCAGCTCTCAGCAGGTCAAATGCAAGTCAAAAGAGGTCCAATGCAGGTCAAATTTACCTGTCAATGAATTGTGAATGATTTCAAAATTATCTCAAGCTGATGTCAAAGGCAAGTTCATAGACATAGTCCATCGGTGCCAACAAAGGCTCCTTAGGATGCCTCATACATAAAATCAGTTACCACTCTGATTTTACATTGAGTGAATGTAAAAAACTTATACATAAAGAACACCTGTATTTCTCCATAATATGTAAGCTTAGTCCTATTCCTATATAACATTTGTATTCCTTTACAACATTCACTCACCTGCCACTTTATTAGGTACACCTATTCAATTGCTTGGTAACACAAATTGCTAATCAGCCAATCACATGGCAGCAACTCAATGCATTTAGGCATCTAGACGTGGTGAAGACAACTTACTGAAGTTCAAACCGAGCATCAGAATGGGAAAGAAAGGGGATTGAAGTGACTTTGAACGTGGCATGCTTGTTGATGCCAGACGGGCTGGTCTGAGTATTTCAAAACTGCTGATCTATTGGGATTTTCACGCACAACCATCTCTAGGATTTATAGAGAATGGTCCGAAAAAGAGAATATTAAGTGAGTAGCAGTTGTGTGGATGAGGATGCCTTGTTGATGTCAGAAGTCAGAGGAGACTGGCAGACTGGTTCAAGATGATAGACAACTAACTCAAATAACCACTTGTTGCAACCACAGTATGCAGAACACCATCTCTGAATAGACAACACATTTGAACCTTGAAGCAGATGGGCTACAGCAGCAGAATACCACACTGGGTGCCATTCCTGTCAGCTAAGAACAGGAAACGGAGGCTACAATTCACACAGGCTCACCAAAATTGGACAATAGAAGATTGGAAAAACGTTGCCTGGTCTGATGAGTCTCGATTTCAGCTGCGACATTAAGATGGTAGGGTCAGAATTTGGCGTAAACAACTTGAAAGCATGGATACATCCTGCCTTGTATCAATGGTTCAGGCTGGTGGTGGTGTAATGGTGTGGGGGATATTTTCTTGGCTTACTTTGGGCCCCTTAGTACCAATTGAGCATCGTTTAAACGCCGCGGCCTACCTGAGTATTGTTGCTGACCATGTCCATCCCTTTATGACTACAGTGTACCCATCTTCTGATGGCTTCTTCCAGCAGGATAATGCATCAGGTCACAAAGCTCAAATCATCTCAAACTGGTTTCTTGAACATGACAATGAGGTCACTGTACTCCAATGGCCTCCACAGTCACCAGATATCAATCCAATAGAGCACCTTTTGGAATGTGGCGGAACGGGAGATTTCATCATGGATGTGCAGCCGACAAATCTACAGCAACTGTGTGATGCTATAATGCAATATGGACCAAAATCTCTGAGGAATGTTTACAACACCTTTTTGAATCTATGCCATGAAGAATTAAGGCAAAAGGGGGTCCAACCCGGTACTAGCAATGCGGTATACCTAATAAAGTGGCTGGTGAGTATATATGCATGCTCAATGTCCTTAGTTCTTTTCCTTTATAGTAGACTTTGTATTCTTCTACAATATGTTTACATGGTGACCTTATTACTATAAGGCCCTTTTATTCCTCTACATTGTATTCCTGCATAGCATTTCTAACCTCTATAATATGTATGTAGTGACCTTATTCCTGTATTATACTTTTGTTCCTCTATAATATGTATGCTGAATGACCTTATTCCTTTAGAACACTTATGTTCCTGTATATTATGTATGTACAGTGACCTTATTCCTACAACCCTTATTCTACAAAAGTTGTGACGTTGTGTAAAATCTACATAAAAGCAGAATGCAATTTGCAAATCTCATAAACCCATATTTTATTCACAATAGAAAACAAAAAGCATAATGTTTAAACTGAGAAAATATACAATTTTTGGAAAAAAATAAGGTCATTTTGAAATTGATGGCAGCAACACGTCTCAAA
Organism: Glandirana rugosa; assembly: GCA_018402905.1. NCBI lineage: Eukaryota > Metazoa > Chordata > Amphibia > Anura > Ranidae > Glandirana > Glandirana rugosa. The sequence goes on along the minus strand of BLSH010130462.1, from coordinate 341,948 downwards.
AAGTTGGGATAGAGCCATGTTTACCACAGTGTGGCATTCTCTCTTCTTTTAACGTGGTTGTCAACCCGTGACAACCACTTTAACCTACAGGTATGGCTATAATAAGGCTTACCTGTAGGTGCCCTGCATATCTCCCAAACCTGCATGGTTTAGGAGATATGCAGTGTACTGCTATGTACCTACGTCACTGGGCACATGCGCAGTAAAGAAACGGCCTCCGTGCCGTTCCTTCACTGAGATCGTGCCGTGACTGGCGGCTCCCGCGCGCATGCGCGGGAGTGTCGTCACACGACTCCGGCCAGTCACAGAGCTGGAGATCGCGGCCCCGGAAGGAAGAGGGGCAGGAGATGGATGCGGCCTGGAGTGGGGACATTGCTGGCTTCCAATGCAGGTAAGTGGCACTTAATGGGCTAATGCGATGCATACTAGCCCATTATGCTTTTACATTCCAGGGTAACATAGAGGAAGTAAACCCCATCAAGGTTTACTTCCTCTTTAACACTGTAAATGTCTGGGAACTGAAGAGACCAGTTGCTGGAGTTTTGGGAGGGGAATGTTGTCCCATTTCTTCCATATATAGGATTCTAACTTCTCAACAGTTCTGGGTCTTTTTGTCATATCTTTTCATTTCAAGATGCACCAGATATTTTCAATTGGCGAAAGTCTGGACCACAGACAGGCCAGTTAAGCACCCGGACTATTCTACTACTAAGCCATGCTGTTGTCATAGATGCAGTATGCAGTTTAGCATTGTCCTGCAGAAATATACAAGGTCTTCCCTGAAAAAGATATTGTCTAGATAGGAGCATGTGCTGCTCTACAACTTGGATATATCTTTCAACACTGATTATGCATTACCAGATGTGCAAGCTGCCCATTTCATATGCACTAAAGCTCCCTTATACCATTAGAGATGAAGGGCGTTTGAACTAAGTGCTGATAACAAGCCAGAAGGTCCCGCTCCTCTTTAGTTCGGAGAATGTGGTGCCCATGGTTGCCAAAAAGAATGTGAAATTTTGAATCGTCTGACCAGAGAACAGTTTTCCACTTTGCAGCAGACCATTTTAAATGAGCTTTGGCCCAGAAAAGATGGCAGCATTTCTAGATCATGTTCAGATATGGCTTCTTGATAGAGATTTACTTTGCATTTTTGGATGGCACAGCAAATTGTGTTCAAAGAGTATTGCGTTTCGGCCTTGTCTTTTGCATGCAGAGATTTTTCCAGATTCACCTAATCTTTTGATGATATTATATACTGTAGATGATGATATATTCTGAAATTGTTCAACAATTTGTAGATGCAGCTTTTCACAGATTGGTGTGAAAAGCTGATAGGAGCAGCTTGCACATCTGGAAAGGCATAACCAATGCTGAAAACCTTTTCCAGGTTTTGGAGCAGCATATGCTCCTATCCAGACAATGCCTTTTTCAGGGAAGGCCTTGCATATTTTAGCAGGACAATGCTAAACCGCATACTGCATCTGTGACAACAGCATGACTTCATCGTAGCAGAATCCGGGTGCTTAACTGGCCTGCCTGCAGTCCAAACTTTCCACAAACTGAAAATATTTGGTGCATCTTGAAAAGAAAAATATTACAAAGAAGATCGAGGACTGTTGAGCAGTTAGAATCCTATATCAGGCAAGAATGGGACAACATTCCTCTCCCAAAACTCCTGCAGCTGGTATCCTCTGTTCCCATATGTTTGCAGAGCGTTGGTAAATGAAGGGGAGATGCTATTACATGGTAAACATGGCCCTGTCTCAACTTTTTTGAGACATATTGCAGCCATCAATTTCAAAATGACCTAATTATTTTCCTTAAAATGGTACATTTACATAGTTTAAATATGATGTATTTTCTATTGTGAATAAAATATGAATGTGAATAAAATATGGGTTTATGAGATTTCCACATCGTTACATTTTTACACAGTGTCACAACTTTTTTGGAAATAGGGCTGTAATAGTCCTTGTATTCTGGTATAATATGTATACAGAGTACCTTGATCTCATCTTATTCTTATATAATGGTCTTTGTATCCCCCTATATTATGTATGCATGGTACCTTGATCTCATCTTATTCCTATATAATAGTCCTTGTACTCCCCTGTAAATGTATACAGAGTACCTCGATCTCATCTTATTCCTATATAATATTCCTTGTATTCTTGTATAATATGTATACACGGTAAGTTGATCTCATCTTATTCCTATATAATAGTCCTTGTATCCATGTATAATATGTATACAGAATACCTTGATCTCATCTTATTCCTATATAATATTCCTCTATATTCTGTAGACACGGTACCTCGCTCTTATTCCTATATAATAGTCCTTGTATTCCTATAGTACAGTATCTCACAAAAGTATCTCACAAAAGTGAGTACACCCCTCACATTTTTGTAAATATGTTATTCTATCTTTTCATGTGACAACAAGAAATTACACTTTTCTACAATGTAAAGTAGTGAGTGTACAGCTTCTATAACAGTGTAAATTTGCTGTACCCTCAAAATAACTCAACATACAGCCATTAATGTCTAAACCACTGCAACAAACGTGAGTACATACCTAAGTGAATATGTCCAAATTAGGCCCAATTAGCCATTTTCCCTCTACAGTGTCATGTGACTCATTAGTGTTACAAGGTCTCGGGTGTGAATGGGGAGCAGGTGTGTTAAATTTGGTGTTATCACTCTCACTCTCTCATACTGGTCACTGGAAGTTCAACATGACACCTCTTGGCAAAGAACTCTCTGAGGATCTGAAAAAAAAATAATTATTGCTCTACATAAAGATGACCTAGGCTATAAGAAGATTGCCAAGACCCTGAAACTGAGCTGCAGCACAGTGGCCAAGACCATACAGTGGTTTAACAGGACAGGTTCCACTCAGAACAGGTCTCGCCATGGTCAACCAAAGAAGTTGCGTGCACGTGCTCAGCATCATATCCAGAGGTTGTCTTTGGGAAATAGACGTATGAGTGCTGCCAGCATTGCTGCAGAGGTTTAAGGGGTGGGGGGGTCTGCCTGTCAGTGCTCAGACCATATGCCGCACACTGCATCAAATTGTTCTGCATGGCTGTCATCCCAGAAGGAAGTCTCCTTCTAATGATGCACAAGAAAGCCCACAGTTTGCTGAAGACAAGCAGACTAAGGACATGGATTACTGGAGCCATGTCCTGTCGTCTGATGAGACCAAGATAAATTTATTTGGTTCAGATGGTGCCAAGCGTGTGTGGCGGCAACCAGGTGAGGAGTACAAAGACAAGTGTGTCTTGCCTACAGTCAAGCATGGTGGTGGGAGTCTCATGGTCTGGGGCTGCATGAGTGCTGCCGGCACTGGGGAGCTACAGTTCATTGAGGGAACCATGAATGCCAACATGTACTGTGATAGACTGAAGCAGAGCATGACTGGGCCGCAGGGCAGTATTCCAACATGATAACGACCTCAAACACACCTTTAAAACGACCACTGCCTTGCTAAAAAAAAGCTGAGGGTAAAGGTGATGGACTGGCCAAGCATGTCTCCAGACCTAAACCCTGTTGAGCATCTGTGGGGCATGCTCAAATGAAAGGTGGAGGAGCGCAAGGTCTCTAACGTCCACCAGCTCCGTGATGTCGTCATGGAGGAGTGGAAGAGGGCTCCAGTGGCAACCTGTGAGGCTCTGGTGAACTCCATGCCCAGGAGGGTTAAGGCACTGCTGGAAAATAATGGTGGCCACACAAAATATTGACACTTTGGGCCCAATTTGAACATTTTCACTCAGGGGTGTACTCACTTTTGTTGCCAGCGGTTTAGACATTAATGGCTGTGTGTTGAGTTGTTTTGAGAGGACAGCAAATTGACACTGTTATACAAGCTGTACACTCACTACTTTACATTGTAGCAAAGTGTAATTTCTTCAATGTTGTCACATGAAAAGATATAATAAAATATTTACAAAAATGTGAGGGGTGTACTCCCTTTTCACAGTTAAACGACAGGAGAGTTTTGTTGAGTTGTGTGTCGGTAATTACAGATTTGGCGACCGTTGTTTTCACTCATGTGGGGACTCACTTTTACAAGTTTAACCCGGGTTTCACAGTTATAAAACACACCGGTGGTAATAAAAGGTCGTCACGGAATTGGGAGGACCCGTACCTCAAGTGGTCTCGGAGTGTCCAACGGTGACCTCGGGAGAAGGTGAGGAGGTACTGCTGTAGTGCCTCGACCACCTGCAATCTCTGGAACGCGAGGAGGTGGAAAGTAAACTC
>BLSH010130462.1:250945-262943 GCA_018402905.1 Glandirana rugosa | reverse complement strand
GTGTGTGTGTGTGTGTATATATAATATATATATACACACAAAACTACTAAAAGCTGAATCTTTCTTACTGACCCCTATTAAGCATTGATTCAGGGGCCAGGGCATTCTGAATAATAACAAATGGCTATTAAAACATTTATATTCTATTAGGCAGCAAATGACTCCAAAGGCACTGTCAAGGATTACCCATATGTACTGTAAAGAGATTAATATATATTAAGTTGTACTTTTTTATATATATATATATATACACACACACACACACACACACTATATTATCAAAAGTATTGGGACACCTGCCTTTACACGCACATGAACTTTAATGGCATTATAGTCTTAGTCCGTAGGGTTCAATATTGAGTTGGCCCACTGATGTGGACGAGAAGGCCTGGGTCGCAGTCTCCGCTCTAATTCATCCCAAAAGTGTTCTATTGGGTTGAGGTCAGGACTCTGTGCAGGCCAGTCAAGTTCCTCCACCCCAAACTCGCTCATCCATGTCTTTATGGACCTTGGTTGTGCACTGGTGCGCATTCGTGTTTGAACAGAAAAGGGCCATCCCCTGACTGTCCTTACAAAGTTGTCCAAAATGTCTTGGAACGCCTTAAGAGTTCCCTTCACTGGAATGAAGGGGCAAGCCCAACCCCTTAAAAAAAACCCACGCCATAAACCCACCTCCACCAAATGATTTGGACCAGTGCACAAAGCAAGGTCAATAAAGACATGGATGAGCGAGTTTGGGGTGGAGGAACTTGACTGGCCTGCACAGAGTCCTGACCTCAACCTCGTAGAACACCTTTTGGGATGAATTAGAGCGGAGACTGCAAGCCAGGCCTTCTCCTCCACATCAGTGCCTGACCTCACAAATGCGCTTCTGGAAGAATGGTCAAACATTCCCATAGACACACTCCTAAACCTTGTGGACAGCCTTCCCAGAAGAGTTGAAGCTGTTATAGCTGCAAAGGGTGGGCCAACTCAATATTGAACTCTATGGACTAAGACTGGGATGCCGTTAAAGTTAATGTGCATGTAAAGGTAGGTGTCACAATACTTTTGGTAATCTAGTGTATATACTCTAGGTTTTTTTCGAAGTGGGTGGGCATTCTCTGAGTAATCACTGACAGGTATGCAGTTATGGAGCCATGAATAGATATTTTCTGTCTGAATGGTTATCGTCTAACCTGTTCTATTGTAGACCTTCTCAGTGACGGAGCTAAAGTCCATAAAGGGGGTTGTTTAGTGATTCACACCTCCCAGCTTGTTAACTTCTAGGATAGAGCTTGGGGCTGTGTGAAGTCCCAGGCTCTGCTCGAGGCAATGCTAAAACAATGGAGATGGTAAGACAAGCCCTCAAAGGAGAATAGTATACAACACAACAGGATACAAAGCAAAGTCTCCTTTCTTTAACCAGCACAGGGTGATATCTTTGTCACCCTGGACCTTTTATTAAAGCTAAATATTTCAGTGTATTAAAAACCCACCGTGTAATGTAAATAGCCGTGTTTGAATCTTGTCCTGTTATGCTCTGCACTCTTTTGCTTTGAGGGAACGAAGAGATCTTTGCATTGGATATTGCAGTACTAGCATGGCTGTTTTTCTCGAACAGTGTGGGAAGTCTGGCCATAAATATTCATAGAACTGGATAGACCTCCAAATATGGCAGCACCTCCCCTAGCCAACGGTCTCAACACGACTAATACGAGCCGGACTCAGACGTCACACAGCCCTCTTCTCTCCTGCAGAAGTTAATGAGCTGCAGGCCGCAAGCAGTAAATCGCCGAGCAGCCTCCCTTTGCAAGTGCGAAGAGTTCAGCTCATTCCTGGAGAATTTTTTTAAAATATTTTTTTCACTAGCGTGTGTGTGTGAGAATATATAGCTATATCTGCTACCAGTTCCCCAGGTTGCCCAAACAAATAAAGGATGTAACAGGATCGTCCTCCTTAAGTGCTTCCACATTATTCCAGGCAGTTTGCGGATCAGGGGGCCACTGCAAGAGCGGCAGCCCTGCTTTTCTGGTTGCCCAGGAGACTTGTAAATGTTGCTATGGCAGTGAGTGTGTGGAGCCATTCCCCGGTATGAGCGAGAGATTATGGGATGCATGCGCCCGTATGAGTCATATGATTGTTCTCAGATCAAATGATCGAATGATCTAAGCGACTGGCGTGCAAGCATCACATCTGTGCGAGTCACGTGAGCCCTCGGCACGGAGAGATAATGAAGCAACAGGCAAATTTGAAATCCTGAGATGCCAGCAAGTGACTTGCAGTTGCAGAGGAGTTTTGTGTGATCTCATTTCTGCTTTCTCTCCAGCGACGCAGAAATGTAGTCAGCAAAGACGCACAGGCCTTCTGTGTATCACGTTATTTTCCTGGAGACAGATTTGATCGCATTATTGTGCGTACGTGTTGCTTCAGCCGGGAGTTTCCTGGCTTGTCACTCAGTAACGAAGGGGACTTGTAAAGAAATTGTGATGCGCACATATTTTTTAGTGGCACAGAAGAAAGCTGTTTGTAGTCAGAATGGAACTGATGGTGTGCTTTCTGCATTTCTGGTATATGATGTGGTGTGTGAGTGGAAAGTGTCTGTTTTTTTTTTTTTCTCCCCTGCCAGTAAAAGATAATGCTGAGATAGCAGAAGAGCTTTGTGAAGCGGGACTTGTCTAGTGCGGTATTCAGCAAAAAAGCCACAAACATGCTTTCCACCCCAGTCTACAGAAAGGGAGTATGATATGTATTGGTTGCTATTGGTGTGTTGGTTTTTAAAGCAGGAAGCAGTGGAATTCTGCTGTCTTAAGATAGGCAGATCACAGAGTAAGCAGAGAATATACCATAATCATCAGGGTCATCTGCGCCTGCTGACAAATGATTGTCAGTAGTAAAGCTTTTTTAGGCTGCGGCTATAGCAAGTACAGTACATATATGTTAATTGCTCAGTCCCGTGACCCACCTTTGGCTAAGCACTTACATATTGCTCCAGTGAGTATAAATTAACAAGATCCCCCATTATGACCTTGTACTAGCAACACACATTCATTTTTTGGAGGGAAGAGGGGTCATTTTTTTATACATTCCATAATAAATTTATCAGTAATTGATTTGCAATTATTCTTGCTTTGTGTGTGTGTGTGTGTGCTTGTTTTAACTTTGGGACAAGAAATCTTGCTCTTTCTAGAATCTAGATATAAACTAGTGCACTATGTTTATGATCTTTCGATCCAAATCTATCCAAGTCAGGAAAACTGTTGTGATCTGTTGGCTGTCTCATGTACATGATTGAAGGATCCTTTTCCAACAGACTTGATCAATGGTGTGTATCTAAAACACGATTTCCTAATAATGTAATTTTCTGTGACTTTCACTAATGCCCCTTTCACACCGGCGGACCGATCAGGTCCACCTGTCAGTTTTTTAGGTGGACCCAGTCGGTCCATCCATTGCCCTATATGGAGCGGTGAGTGTCAACGGACACAGACATTCAAACAGATCCCATCCACTAAAAACAGATGGGGGATCCATTCCCCATCCGTATAGCGTATTGGATGACAGTCAGATATAAATGTACAGGCGGTCTGTGTACACCTGACCACCCATAGAGGAGAGCGGGCCGTGTCTGTGTCCATTCTGCATAAACGGAGCGAACGCGAGCAAGCTATCCATCTGTTCAGTGGACAGATCCTGTCGGAGTCCGCCCCATGTGATAGGGGCCTTAGAGTTTCCTTGGTACAAAAAAATTGTCAGCACAGACTTGTTGTCATATTGCTATGAAAGCTAAAATCTTAATTTCTCTGCAGGAAAAATAATAAATTGTCAGCACATTGAGTCAATGGTAGACAGTTTGATCACTGTAATAGATGTACATAGGAACATAATCTTTAGAAACCAGCGAGTTTAATCTAGAAACCAGTGGACAACGCAAAGGAGTCGGGGAATGTGTAGTTACAATGCCTACTCTACGTTCTCTTTGAAAAGAATACTTGTAATCTCAGGCTATGATCATCCCTATCACAAAGTATAACTCCATCTCATATTTGCTGGTCAAGTGTGATTCTACAAAATCAAACCTTATAGTTTCTTAATGAAACGGCCAAGCCTCCAGGGCACCTGGGCTATGACTTCTGACTGCTTTTCATCAGGGGGAGCCAGTTACGCGGCTTCTGCAATTTGATCAGCTCTGCCTTAAATGCTTGTTGAATAAAATTGATGAATGCGTTTAATTTTAATCACGGCACCTGTATTTTCCAGGTGATGTGACGCTTTGTAGTGCCAGCGTGATTGAAACCTTACAGTTTCGAGAAGAAGAGGCCCCCAAAGAGGACTGTCCTTCAGAAAAACTAATTTCCTCCGATGCCTTGAAACTGATACCAGAAGACACCACAGACACAGTCAACCAAGGGCAATGCGTGGGATTGAAGCGCAAACACCCCGGGGAGACCTTGACAGAAGATCTAGACAAACGGTCTAACTGCAGAAGCGAGACGCAGGATGACACCAGAATAAAAAGGAAAAAGACTGGTGAGTAAACTTCCGGGGACTTGTAACAGCAGATTATCGCAGCTGTAATGTCTTTTGAGGGAGACCAAAGCAGACGTCGGTGAGGTTTTGTAACCAGGAGATAACCGGCAGAAGATACCACTTCCTTTTTTTACATTATTTCATTTCTTGAAATTCCGTGACCTTTTGGAGAACTGATCATTGCACCAACTGCATTTTCCATATTCAGAAGCAAACGTTAGTAACCATTTTCAGTGGCAGCATCTTTTTCCTGCCATTCAGAACTGGTTATGCATCTTTTTATACACCTTTAAAGTGCATCTATACCCAAGTTGGGGATAGACTGGGGAAAGCTTAGAACTCACGTCGGGTTTTACTGCTATTCAGACTCCGCTAGAAAGATTTCCCATTAATTACTGTTCTGGGAACAACATTTAACCAGAGAGGAAGTAAGAATAAATTTGCAACAGGGAAACTGTCGACAGTAATAAAAAGTTGAGGTTTATTCCCCTACTTTAAAAGAAAAAAAGATTTTAACTTGTCTCTGTGTTGGGGTTAGGGAGGTTCTCCCCACTTGCTGTCCTGGGAACAACTTTTTTAACAGAGAGGAAGTGAAGGAATCTCTTCAATTGAGCCTTTGACCGCAATAAAACTTTGCAGGGGTTCTAATCCTTCCCTACTGTAGCTAAAGTACTAAACTAAAGAACGTTTTTTGGCTGTGCATACACATTAAAGTGATCTCTTTATCCAAAGCATTTTCATTTTAACTTGGAAGGTCAGAACCTCCGATGCTGTCTGTGTCTCCAAAGAAAGGATTTCTTTCTTTTACTGTTCTATCTGAAGAGCTGCACAGTAAGTGAGGAGAAATCTCCCTCATGGGGCCACAGACTCATTGAAATCCAGAATTCAGAGACTCTATGGGCTTATGGTATAAATAAGAGATTTAGGAGATGTAGGGGATGTAATTAATCAATGAAGCAGGCAGGTCTGCAAGCAAAGTGTTATCTTTTTTGATATCATACAAAAAGCAGACATATGCGGCATACTATTGTAAAATCAGGAATGTATTCTCATTGGCCAGACAAAAGGGGAAGTTCTCTTTGTTTGCCTCCTCCCCTCTCTTTTTTCTGGGGGAGAGGGTACCTGTGGCGAGCCAAGCGGAAGTTTACCCCCTCTTCACCCGCAGCTTTCTGGGCCACTTCACAGGTCCCAGAAGACTGCCAGGCCATTCTCAAAGTGCATCGCGGCTTGCACATGCGTAGCGGGAAGCTGGCTGTGAAGCCGCAAGGCTTCACTGCTGGTTTCCCTTAGTTAAGATTTTTCCCCTTTCCCTTAGTTACCCTTAGTTAAGGTTTCACTTAGTTAAGATAACAGCGCCTGGATCCGAAGCCCATTGAAAAATCAGCTCAGATGAGGACAGTGCTGGATCCCTGGACAGGTAAGTGTCCTTTATATTACAAGTCAGCAGCTACGGTGTTTGTAACTGTTGACCTTTCATTTTTTGGGGGGGGAGACTGAAGCTCCTCTTTAAAGTGGAGTTCCAACCAAAAGTGGAACTTCTCCTTTAAGTAATGGTGACCCCCTGACATGCCACAATTGGCATGTCATTTTTTTGGGGGGGGGGAGCGGGTAGTTTTTATAGGTACCCAGCTCCCACTTCCTCTCCTGGCGCCGCTGCGCCTGAAGGAAGTTCACCTCTCCCCCCTCCCTTCCTGCAATCTTCTGGGACACGTCATAGGTCCCAGAAGATTGCCCGGCCATCCACAACATGCAGCATGGCTCGCGCATGCGCAATGCACGCCCAGCTGTGAAGCCACAGCCGGACGCTTAAACTTGCTATGTCGGCGGAAGGGAGGGAGAGGAGCAAGGCATCGGGCGCCCGGTGAGTAGCCATTTATTAAAAGTCAGCAGCTACACTTTTTGTAGATGCTGACTTTTAAATGGGTGGAACTCCGCTTTAAGTTCACAAGTTCAATTTTTAATTGTCTGCCATGGCCTGTAATACTTCAGTATCTTTTCTCTGTGTTCTTAAAGAGGAGCTACAGTCTTCCAGAGGAATCTTAAATAAACATGTTTGTTTTCTTAATTATCGCTCTTCCTACATTGGGTATTGTCATTAATAGTAATGGAATGTCAAATATTTAAATCCCTACCCGGCTGGCGGCGGCCATGTCAGCTACTGGCATCTGAAGCCACCAGCCATTCTCTGTATTTTGTGCAGCTGGCTGCGCAGCCCGATCTCGCACATGTGCGTGAACAACACTGTTCAGGGCAGTGGAGGATACCCGTTGACTCCTGGGATTGATGACACCAATATCCCAGGAGTCAACGGGAAACCAAAGATGACCTATACCGCTGCGGCAACGAGGACTCTGAAGTGGCAGGAATTTTTCTAAAAAAGGTACTCATGCCAATAATAAATAAAAAAATCATTTTCCATATATTTTAGACATGGTTGTTAGGTAGGGTATAGCACCGCTTTAAATAAAGCCAGTGTCTGCTGTGCAGCCCAATTGAATGAGTGGAGGAAGCTTAACTTGTATTATTTTCTTTTCTTTTTTAGATGACTGGCCAGAGAGGGATCTTAAAGATGTTCCAAAGTCTACTGGAGAATCCCACTGTAATGAAGTCACAAACCTGAAAGTCTGCATTGAATTAACAGGGCTACACCCCAAAAAGCAACGCCACTTGCAGCACCTCCGAGAGCTGGGGCAGCTAAACCGGAAGGAGCTGTGTGATAGCCGCGACATTCCAGACATCGAGGACAAGCAGAGAAGTTTGCGAGAGGAGCTACTCAAGACTAAGTGTGAAAGCAAAGGAAGCTCTGACCATGTTAAAAACTGCAATTCTGCACAAGGTACTGCGCTGCCTTTCAGGATCTCAGACTGATCTAATATATATTTATTTATGCTTTTGAAGGGAGATAATTGCTGTTTAATTTTTAATAGGATGGGACTAGCTGGGTTGCAAAAGATTTTTCAGTAAGAATCCATAATCATTTCTGTTTTCCAGCTGTGCGGAATTTAACTTCTCGACATTTTTTTTTTTCTCCCTCCTCATTTCCTTCCCTTTATTCCCTCGTTCCCTGCCTTCAGACGTTCCAACATCTCCGCATGTGAAAGGCTTTCCACCTGGCTGCCCAAGCAGCAAACGGCAGAGTCAGCCAAACTCCGCCCCAGCCCCCAGGTTAGCAGCCAAGCCGCAGAAGATTAGAGAGGGCCGCAAGGCGTACGTGCCAAGCACAGATGAAGAGGGGGGTCTCCAAGTCACGTCATTGCCTGAGGATTACACAGAGTGTGTGAAGCCCTCTGGAAAACGGCAGTGCAAGACAAAGCACATGACTCCACAGGAAAGGAAGAGGAAAAGATTGCTGCTGGCTGTTGATGACAGCATGGATATAGGAAGCACAGACGAGAAGGTATTGTTTTTGGATTGTGTTATTTAATCTGGCTACAGCCATGTATTCTGGCAACCCTTATTTCAGGTTTTCAAGCATTATGATTTAAAGGGAAAGTGTAAGCAAAATAGAAATACTCTTAGATTGCTTTCTAGAAATGCATTTTATTGCTTTTTAGAAACCATTCATGTATTGTTAACTTTGATCCCCACATCGTATTCAGGTTCATACCCTGTTGGGCTATCTTTGCCAAAAATACAATGGGGTAGATTTACTAAAACTGGAGAGTGCAAAATCTGGTGCAGCTGTTCATGGTAGCCAATCAGCTTCTAACTTCAGCTTGTTCAGTTAAAGTGTTACTAAACCCAGGACCCTGCATTCACTATGTCTGGTCTTCCACAGTACACAGAACATGAAAATGCAATTATTTTAGTAAATATAAACTGCTAAATACTCTTTCTGGGCAGCAGTATATAGCAGTCTTGTGACTTCTATCAGTATCTGGTTAGAGCTTGTAGCAGGAGTTTTCACTCTGCACTGACTGACCTGTCAGGGTGCAGGACCCCTGACCCTCTATCTAGACAGTGGTGATTGGCCCTGTGCTGATCACATGCACCCTTCCAAGAAAAAAACCTCTCTCTAGCAATACACACCAAACTGAGCATGTGCAGCCTGTCCCCAGCTCTGTATGAGCAGGGAATCTATTGGGGATAGTGAAAGAAAGGGAGGATCAGGGGAGACAGGATAAAACAGCCTTTTTACACCATGCAGAGGATTTACCCCTTAGGTTCCACAGTGATTAAAACAAGCATGCTTTACTGCATATACAGACTGATTTTTGTTGTTGTGGGTTTAGTAACACTGTAATCTTGAACAAAAAAACTGGAAGCTGGTTGATTTCAATGCAGAACTGCACCAGATGTTGCACTCTCCAGTTTTAGCAAATAAACCCCACAGCATCAGATTCATGGTATTGAAGAGGAAGGCTGCAGAAAGTATTGCAGTCTACAGAACAGTCATTTGGGGGCCCGTGTTACATTAGGTGCAAGGCAACATGCTTCCTGTTTGTTCTGTGTTTGCTTTGCGAACAGGTCAGTGAAATGTGAGTAATTCAGCAGATGAGGTCAGAGCTTCTAACCTGCTTAAATGTTCAGAGTTAGTGAAAAGTTAATCTGATAATATTGAAGCCATAGGATCAGCATGGCAGCCAATCATCTAACATTTTCAGAAGAGGAGGTCAGCAGTGGCAACCTTGTTTTTCACAGGATAGATTTGTTCTCAATTAGAGTTTCCTTTAAGCATTTTGATGAAAGGGAATAGGTAAAACCCTGTGCTCCCTGCCACCAGAAGTGTCTGTCTTTAGGGAAGAAGGATTGTCAGAGAATTTCCCTATTTATCTCAGCTGGGTATCTTGGATACTCCCGTCAAGCTGGTAGAAGCTGAAGCTCTCAATGCAGCCCTTTGAAATTGAAACCTGAAGATAGAGGTAATGTTTACGTATTTCAGTTCTCAGCCGAGAACTCTTTGGCAGGGTCGTACGTTTTGCCATGGAGTGTCATGTGCCTCGGCATGCTCCTCATAAACCAAGGCTGCCTTCTGCTTTGTTGGGCTCCCTGAACATGTATTGTTCTGCAAATCCAGAAAGAGGTTGTCTGCATGTTGAGTCATTCGCTCTATATGTTTATTTTCTCTCATCTTTAATTGCCTGAAATGCAGCGCCTGAAGAATTACGCCAGAGAGGTCCGCAACATTTTATTCTGTGCGACAGGCATCATTTCACAACTGAAAGGATTAATAGCTGGTTCTGTGCTAACTACATTGCGGTGCAACAAAGAGGTCACCAGCTTATAGATTTCTAATATTTCCTGCTTCTGTGTAGACATCTTAAAGTCATTCATTCCGTGGCTTTGTGCTAAGTCTGCTGGCTTTACGATTGCGCTCACTGTCCCTTTTTTTACTTTATATATAGCCTCCGTACTGTATTGATTGCTTGTGCTTACATGAATGCGTTAGCAAATTATATTAGGTTTGTTTTAAAATTATATAGGTGACTGGTTATAAAGGACTTGAATGTCTTTATATAAAACTCTAGGGTTAATGATTATTGCAATTAAACCATAATTTTAGTGTTGTCTATGGCAACCAATCCCATTTCTTCCCTCTGCGGCCTTTGATGTCAAATTTCTACCAAGTCATATAATTCCTGTCTTCCAGCCCACACTTAGATGAAGAGCTCTTACGCACACTTCATTTGCCTGCCTCTCTCTTAAGTTTACCTACATTTATAGCCTCTGTGTGGCACAAGTGGGCCTATATTTCTCAGAGACAGAGTCGATTTCTAGGGTGAATGCAGGTGACAGTATTCAGTGACACTTTGCTGACCTTAAATGCTTTAAGGCTGGATTCAAACTAGTGCAAATTGGATGTGGGTTTCCACGCATCCAATTCACATGACAGGAGACTGTGACTGGCTCTCAATGGAGCCGGATCACACATCTCAGTGGCGGCTGTGGAGTGAATTGCACAGGGGTCCTGTGCATCTTTGGCTCCATTTCAGGTCCGAATTCAGGCAGAAATTCAGGCCTGATTCGTCCATGAAATGGAAAACAGGGACTCACCGGACCCCTGCTGTGAACCACATCTAATTTAAGTGTAAACCCAGCCTAAAGCATGTACTTGCCTTACCTCTGTGATGAAGCTCCCTTGCAGTGCTGACATCTTCACCCAGTGAGATGTTCACCCATCTTGATCAGACGCACCCAGCTAATATAACCACCTGCGCATGCACATTCAACCTAGCAGATGGGAAGCTACAGCTGCACATGAAAAACCTTTTATTGAAGAAGAGACAAAGTGGTTGATTTACTAAAAGTGGAAAGTGCAAAATCTGGTGCAGCTGTCCATGGTAGCCAATCAGCTTCTAACTTCACCTTTATTCAGTTAAGCTTTGGCAAAAAAAATGGAAGCTGATTGGTTTCTATGCAGAGCTGCACCAGATTTTGAACTCCTAAGGTTTTAGTAAATCAATCCCAAAGTATGTCTCTTTTGCAATAAAAACCATGCCTGTCCACAGATGCTTCATTTCTAGGTAATGTTCTGCCTTAATGCAAACCAACAGGTTTGCTTTTAAAGCCCAGATCTGGGAATTTGCGATGGTCTACCCTTGCAGTCAATCACCCCTGCGTTGCAATGGTAAATGCTCAATAAGTCTAGGGGAGTCAAATTGGCTGCATTACTACTTGGCTTACACCCTGCTTTAGCACTTTCCTTTCCTCCTCTGCCACTTTGGAATGTGGGCAGTCCCACTGTGTCATCATGTACAAAGCGGGGCTATTAACCCTGCATTGTACCTGAAGGAGGCAGATGTGTGGCCACTGCTGGAAGCACCATAGAGAGGATGCCTTGCAGGAACAGTCGCATGGATGGAGGGAGCCTACAGGAGCAAGGAGTAAGGTAAGTATTGCTCCTCATTTCTGCACAACTAGATTTAATGAAATGTTGCTCAGTTCCACAGAGCCAATCTGTATGCTTTTTCTGAGTCAGTGACTCGGTGTAGAAGCCATTGGACATACATGACAGACAGGGAGCAAGCACTTTCAGAAGGATAAACAATTGCAGCTTCTTTGTTTCTTCAGTACAGGTTTTCTTTAATGTGTGCAATTCATCTCAGTGTACATAACCTTCAATCTGTGCCCATGTGTTATAAATAAAGTTTCAGAAAATAGTATAGTTTATACACGTGGGCTGTTGTCTTGATCTTCTCACTGCTAAGTGAAAATCGATGAGAAAGTGAATCGTCACTCTTCTAGTTCTGTTGTCGGGTGCACATATTTGATATGATAAAAGACTTTGAAATAAATATTGTGTACCCGTGTCTAACTTCCAATACATGTGACTCTACTTAACGTGTGTAATTTCTTTTGGACATGACTTCTTTGTTTCTTCGACGTTAACAAATAGGAAGACTTTCACGAACGAGGGACAGACAGTACATACAGGTTACCGAAGATGTGGCTCAGTGACTGAGTCTTTTTCGTATGTCTAACCGAGACACCTTGACTCGTTGTAAAGTAATTTAGATCAACACGTCTTTACTCCTCGTTATGAATGGAA
>BLSH010130462.1:208200-242241 GCA_018402905.1 Glandirana rugosa | reverse complement strand
GTTTCCCCCCCCCCTTGTCTACCATGCTAAAGACAGCTAAATTAGGTAGCAAGAGTATGATCTTAGCTGTCGCATAATAAACAAAAAAATCCCAGGGACCAGATTGAAACCTGGTTTAACCTACAGGTTTAATAGCTCTCGTGCTGTCACATGACACCCACACTGATTTCTAAGGTTCTTACTTGACACCGTCTACCTGCAACTAAAACAAATGCTAGCAGTACTCTAGGCTAAAGCGATACCACTCTTAATAAATCTTGTACACTTATGAAAACCTGTTAACTGCATATATTTTACTTGCATTAATACAGATGCTGCCCTTTTCAGTTAGTAGATAGAGTTAAATAACAGTGTTAAAAGAGAAGTATATGCAACGCTTTTGCCCATTCTTCTCTTATAAATAACGGCAGCGAGCTTACTTTCACTCTCCTGTGACACAAATTGGCCGACAGTGAGCTAAAGCCCGCTGTCAGCTGATGTCACAGAGCCACGCCATGCTCTGGAGGATCCTGACTATATTTTCGAGATCCTCCCAGTTGCCTGATTGACAGCTGGCTTTCGCTGTCAGCACGTGGCTGAGAGCTAAAGCCACCTTTGTCTGCTTCCTCCCAAGCCCAGTGCTCCAGTGAGCGCTGGAAGGGCAGAGCAGAGAGTGGTGACTGTCAGTCACCACTCTCTGCTCCAGGAAGACCGAAAACTGAGTGATAAGTGGTCAAATGATTGCTTGGTTCTCAGACAGGCTGCAGCATGGAGGTGAGTATGTATGTTACTTCTTTTAGGTAACCCAAACTTCCACTTTATGGTCTAAGCAGAGTACATACACTGCATGTGCACATACCCATGATAAATGCCTACTTGAAAAAAGATTGGTCAAGTTGCATTATTACACAGGCTGTGTTTTGTATGAAATTTGTTTTCAGCAGATCGATATCTGTAATGATATGAAATAATAGTCACATGTGACAGGCTTTCCTTTGGGTCAATGCATTTCAGATTATTTTAATCTTTTTTTTTTTTTTTTCTCTTTTAGAATATTTAACAGACTTACAAGGGCGAAATGGAGATGACCCTGGACTTTCCTGGGATTTCTATGGCAGCTCTGTCTGTGGTGAGTATAAACAGCGGCTCTTAACTATTTCATATTTGGAGTGCCAGTGTCACAAAACTGTGTGTTTATACGCGTGCCTGATTTATGGGTAGTCAGTCGATCTCTGTCCTGCTCGGCTTCCGGTGAGGATAAATCCTCCCAAGTCACTAACAAATCAAAGATACTGAACACAGTTTAGAAAGGCATTACCAGAACACTATATACTTCATGTTATTTGACCTACATTTAGCAGGTCTGAAGTTGTTTTCTGCAATTCACTTTTAAATGATGGAGAAAGGAAAGAGAACATTCCTTTTTTGTTGTGTGTTCTTTATTCCTGTGACTTTGCACTTGAGACTTATTTTTATAAGGCATTTGTGGCCAAAGCAATATTTGGCTAAGCAATTTGATATGAATTACTGATATTGCTGTGGCTTTAGGTACTCTGTGTGCCTTCTGTTACATTAAAGTGGTTGTCAAGGGATAGAAAAAAAAAACACCTGCAAGAGAAAGGCATAATGAGCTAGTATGCATCGCATACTAGCTCATTATGAAATACTTACCTTAGATCGACGCTGTTGCAGCGGTCCCTGAGCACCGCTTTGACAGGCGTCATGTTGAGTGTGTCGTCTTCCGGGATCGCGGGCTCTGGCCAATCACAGTTCGGACTCCAGTGCTGTGATTGGCCGGAGCCACGCTGATGTCACTCCTGCGCATGCGCACGGGAGCCGTCTTTTACGGAACACCTGGTGAAGAGACGGCCCAGTCAGGCTGTGTCTTCACTGTGCATGTGCTGATGACGTCGCACATGCATCTACACTGTATATCTCCTAAACCGTGCATGTTTAGGAGATATGCAGGGTACCTACAGGTAAGCCTTATTATAGGCTTACCTGTAGGTTAAAGTGGTTGTCAAGAGTTGACAACCACTTTAATAACACTAACTCCAAGAAAATGAATAGCCTTTTTTTCATGCTCTAACTTGCAAAATGGCTCCACTATGCACAACAGGTACACTTTAACTCAGACATAAAGAAACCCATAAGCATAGGTATTTGTGTGATGAAAACAGGATAGGGTTTCTACATGTAATGATTTTTACATCATTTTGCGTGCTGTCACAGTGGGGTTGCTTTACTAAAACTGGAGAGTGCAAAATCTGGTACTGCTCTGCATAGAAACCAATCAGCTTCAAGTTTTTTTTGTCAAAACTTAATTGAACAGCTGGGCCAGATTTTGCACTCGTCAGTTTTAGTAAATCAACCCTACTGTGCCTCTTTTATGAAAATTTTAGAGAAATAAAAAATACTAACTTCCACTATTCTGTGCCTGCCGTATAACTTGTCAGCAAACGGGGAAGGGCCATTTAAAGTATTAGACAGTGCAATCTGTGGAGCTATAATAGAGGTCCGGTTATGACCACTTTAAACATTTCCAATCTGCAAGTGGAGAATGTGTATGTTTTAGTTTTATCCTATTAATGCAATTCTCTCTTGCATAGATCCACAAGACGAAAGTGGGTTTGATGTCCTGGCTAATGCTCCGGGTCCAGATGATGAGGATGACTGTGTAGATGCCTTTGAATTTGAGTTCTCAGACAATCCTCTTCTGCCTTGCTATAACGTCCAAGTCTCCCTTTCGCAGGGGTAAGTTAACTTTTTTAAGATTTAGTAGTTCATGACTTTGAAGAGTATAATTTTGGTTTGCCGAAGGGTTATATTGTCTTTTGGGGTTCTTTTGTGTTTCTAAACCAGTATTGTAGGTGTGCGTGTGTGTGTTGATTAGGAAAGGGGAAAAAAAACTCATACATTTCAGGTCCCAACAAGGGTCAGACTATAGAAAGGTAGGTATGGCATGGAAAATTGGCATGCCTACATATAACATGCTTTCTTTTGGTTCAGTTAATGGGCAGATAAAAGTCCAGTTCTGTGCTAACTAAATCGTTTAGCATGGCACATTTTAAGTGACTGATTAGAGTGCATGCAGCAGTGTGAGCAAAGTTTGTTGCCATGGGTTTGAATACCCATGACTAAGGGTTATATGTTACTGCCAGCAATTTAGCAGCAATGAAACAGGACTATATTTCTCACAGACTGTACAGAGCGATGGAATAAATTAAATATAGTATAGCCGTCCGCTTGTTCATGGCACAATTAAGGAGAGACTGTTTTTGAGAGTCGCTCCTCTTTCATGCTTTATTATCTCATTAAGGATAAAATGTTATGGCACTTTTGTGATATTCCGTGTATAATAAGCTGCAAGATCCGCATTTAAGATGCTTTGTGTTATCTGCTAGTTAGATTAAGGTCTATTCGCTTTCACAACCTTGCATAATTATGGTGTGTTGTCCATTTCCATTTTGTAGTGTGTACAAATTTCCTTTGCAGTCTGATGTCCTTGTTCTGCTAATTAAAGGTTAATCAATTGAAAGTCTGTGGTGTATAAGCTTTGTTCTGGTTTCTCCCCAACTTGTTAGCGAATGGCTTTCTGATACGTGGGAGTAATTTTGTCAATGAGCATGATTTGCCAGTTGTGGATCCTACTAGGCCTTATTGCAGAAAGTGCTGTTATGCAGGATCTCTCTGACCGTATTGTAATGTTCTCAGTGTCTTCAAGCCCCTATAAAACATTTTGCAATATCCTAAATACTTTAATTGGCTTCCTTAGACAAATCTCATCTTGCCAGCAGCAAAGATTAGTCATCTTTTGTGTGGAATCTGATTAGTAATTGCCTTTCTAAAGGGCTTCTCCGTGTGCAGTCTCCTTTTTCCCTTCACTTTTGTTTTTTATTTACTTTGAGCCGTGCATACTATCATTGAAGACTGTGAAATAAGGCTGTGGGGTGCCACCTTAGGAGCCACACTTTTTTTTGCTGTACTTCTCACACCCCGTTGTAATTTGGATCAGTAAACGTTGTTTGCCACAGGATTTCTCTTTAGACAAAGATAACCTCATTTATATAGCGGCACAGTGGTGTAGTGGATAGCACTTTCGCCTGGCAGCAAAAGGGTCGCTGGTTCGATTTCCGACCACCGCACTACTTGCCTGGTGTTTGCATGTTCTACCTGTGCTTGCGTGGGTTTCCTCTAGGTACTCCGGTTTCTTCCCACACTCCAAAGACATACTGGTAGGTAAATTAATTCCTGTCTAAATTGGCCCTAGTATGAATGTGAGTTAGGGACCTTTGATTGTAAGCTCCTTGAGGGTAGGGACTGACGTGAATGTGCAATGTGAATGTGCAATATATATGTAAAGCACTGCGTAAATTTACGGCGCTATATAAGTACCTGAAATAAATAAAATACATAAATATAGACCCAGATGAAGTAATGGGAAGGTAAAACACGCGTGGTGGTGTTGGGGGTCTGAATGCTTGATTCTGGATGGTCAGATCCCATGTGTCTGGGCAGAATTGCAACAAAAATGTATTTAAGTTTGGTGTGGAGTGTAGTGGGGAGGCTCTATATATTGATTTATCTTTACAGCTCCAATGTGGAGTTCCAGAACCATAGAATTTATTTAGCAATCTCTGCTGGTCAGAGGTCTATATTACCCACTGGCGTCTGTAGTGATTTCTTCTGTTAGAACAACAGGCAGCAATGAGGTGAAAAATTTCACACATGGATTCTCACATCTGTAAATTAGCTGTGGTGGTTCTGTATTTATTAGAATAGTGTTACCCACATTTTATCTAGATGTATAAAACACTCTTGCTTTACCATGTCTGAGATGATAGTGCCAATATCAGTTTGGAGATCTATCCTAACCCCATTCTAATTCTGACCTTAAAGTGGAAGTTCAGTCAAAATCTAACTAAGGCTGGCCATACATTATACAATTTTCTTGTTCAATTTCCTTTAGATTTACCTTTAACTATATAGTGCAGGGGCCTGCCCGATTGCTTACAAATTAAAAGTGTTTAAGCTTGGCCCTTATATTTTATGGTTTTGGTAAATCTAAAGGTAAATTGTATAATTTATACATAATATATTGCATACTGTATGGCTAGCCTAAGGCTAAACCTACTCCCACCCCCATTCTAAGCCTATTCTATGCACCCTAATTTCTCATATTACCATAGCTAAACTGTAACAGAGATGCTATCTTTTACACCAGAGATAAACTATGCTGTAATATAGTCTTAGCAACAATTTGGCTGCTGTATAAAATACCCAAGATATTAGTGCCAGAAAAAAAACCTAGACAGATTGCTTACTTCAGAATCAACTGATCTGACAGCTGTACCCCATTAGCTAATACTGAAACTTGAATTTTTGCCAAGCCTTTCCCCATTAGACTCTTTTTCCAATAGTCTCTGGTCAGATAGCCCTTTTCCCTGTTTACCGAATGTCAGAGATCACCTGAAATCTGACAGATGCCAGCCTGTCAACTGCCTGCCCTCACACATCACCCCAGTCTCATAAGTGAAGAGTGTGTTAGGTCAGGCATTTGATAGAACAGCTACTCTAGGACTTCTGGTGACCCCTGACCCTCTGCACATCGGGAGAAAAGGGCCTGCAAA
The DNA here is from genome assembly GCA_018402905.1 of Glandirana rugosa. NCBI lineage: Eukaryota > Metazoa > Chordata > Amphibia > Anura > Ranidae > Glandirana > Glandirana rugosa. The sequence continues at coordinate 236,632 of BLSH010130462.1, read as the reverse complement.
AGGAGACCATAAACAGCGGGGACTGAAAACTCCTGACTCAAACTAAAGTTGCCGGAAAACTGTAAAAATGTTTAGTAAAGACTGAATATTTAAATACCTGCATAAGTCTAATTGTGACTGGTTCTCTTTTATGTCATACTATTTGTAGAACAGTCTGCTTGTGAGGCTTATGTATATTAATAATATAGGAAAACATTATTGATATTATTATTGAACATTATCCTATGTTTTTTTTTTTTTTTTTATAGGCCCAGAAATTGGTTGCTTCTGTCAGATGTGGCCAAGCGTTTAAAGACATCCTCAGAATCATTCCGAAGCGAGTACCCTCACCTTGAAGTAGTTAGCATTACCGAAGCAGAATTCTACAAGCAAGTATCTTTAAGCCAGCTCTTTTCCTCTCCAGACGATCTTGAAGGCTTCAGTCCAGACAGCAAAGAACTGCTCGAGCTGGTGGAATTTATGAGTGAACTGCAAACATTACTTGGATCGTCCATCGAGTGCTTGGATCCTGAAGGAGACACGTCGTATGCCAGCTGTTAAAAAGCCAGGCCCTTACCTAACAGTGTAATATAAAACGGATGCTTATTTTGTGAATATGTGCTATAGAGAGAGAACACTATTCTATAAATAAGTGTAAAAAAGAAGATTATTATATATTCACTTATATTGGACTGTGTATTTTTTTTTTCCAAAAGCTCTAAATAAATTTCTATGGTCCTGAAAGGTTCAGTGCACATTTGCTTTGGGAAAATTGAATTATGTTTTTACTTGTACGCTTTATTTTAATATTATGTAATTTTTTTTTTTTTTTTTTATTATTAAAACTTTTGACTTTTACAAAGCACTGAAGGCACGAAAGATACTTTATCATTTGTACTCGAAAGTCATGCAGATTATGAGGAGTTGTTGGCACTTCATGACGTTTTTTTTATGTTTACAGAAATTACCTGTTTTTTGGTAAGCGATGTTGGATATGATCCAATGTTTTGTAATATAAACAAAATTCTAAATATATAAATATATATATATATATATATTATCCATAGAGATTTGTTTGAATTTTTGTATTCTAATTTAAGATCTCTGAAATGTTAGTTTTCACACTTAAATTGAGTGTGTGCATATATGTGTGTATATATACGTATGCATTTATATATATGTGTGCACACACCTCTATACATATATAAATATATACATACGTTCAAATGTTTTATGCTCTAATTTAAAACAAAAGAAGACTCTGAGCTATTTTTGTTTTCTCATGTAAAATATTAAGACTGTATTATAAAGTGTTGAGGTCCAGCTAAATTGTATATAGACTGAATCATTTCTTGAGATGTGTGTGCAATGTTTTGAGATCTGTGTCTAAACTTTGTAAGTAAACCACCTGCCTTTGTATTTATATTTTACAAGACTTTTTCTTAAAAAGGCAATAAAACCATTTGGTAAATGGACAATGTGTTTTTGGAGTTTTTTTAGTTTCACCGAGATATGTAAAGGTTGCATAAAGCTGATGTTCAGGCAAACCGCTAAATACATTTTATGAAAGATCTATATTTATGCCAAAAAAAATGTAATGCTCATTAACCAACTTTTGATCCAGACACCCTTGCCAGACAGCACAGCTAGGATTTGTCCTCTACACAGTACACTGTAGTGGAGTGATACTGCCTGGACCACAACCCCAGCTAATAACTGGACAATAAAAGAGAAACTGCATGCTGGTAAAGCCATTCCTGTGCTCTCTCCTGGAGAAAAGGATAATCAGGAGGAGACGTTGACAACACTCTGCCAAGCAATATAGACCCCTCACCCCTTCCTAAATTCCGTTGTGCAGGGGGGGGGGGGGGATTACAAGAGGCTAATATTATGGCAGATTTGGTTACTTATTGGAAATGTGCAAGGGAAGGCTATGCGAGTTTACGCACCTGCCCTTTACCTCTGATCTCTCAACCCCTTTTGGTAGTCACTTTAAGGGCCCATTAACAGAAATTTCGGTTTCGGAATTGCGTGTTTCCATGTGCATTTCCTGCACCTTACAGGAACACACACTGCCCATGTTAGATATGTGCTGGTGCCATTAATTGTTAATGGCACCCCATATGCATCTAGGAAACACATGCGCAGTGCTACGCCCCAACAGCATGATACCACAGTACCACGCTGTTTGGTGAGGACCAATTTTTAAAGTTGCACCTGCTGTACTTTTTGTATGTTCCATGCATTTGGCAGCCCATAAATGAATGGGCTGTCAAAAACATGCCACATCGTAACATATGCGTTCTGGTGTGAACCTGCCCTGGGGGTTTCAGATATACTTGGCAGCTGCCCAGGAACATCACTCCTTAAGGCTGGTACACATGGGCCAAATATTGGCTGGTTCAGCAGAAACCAGCCAGCATTCAGCCAGTGTATCCAACAGAAGCCAGCCATCCTGCTTGTGTCAAATGGGCATGCTGGAAAACCAGCATGCCCATTTGACAGAAGCAGGATTTGACAGTACGCCAAAACAAAACCCAAGGAGAGCCCGATTTGGCTGGGTGTGAAATTTTAAGATGCGTTTGCTTTGTTCTTAATGAACAGATCTGTGTCTTGTCAAGAAAATAAGCATTAAAGTAGAACTATGGTCAAAATGAAGAATTCAATATGTTATGCACCTATACAGTCTGAAGAACATGTCACTGATTGTTTTGCAAAAAGCAGTAAGGATGGTGAGATATCTACCTTGTCTCCTGCTCTCATGTGCACTTTCTTTAGTGAGGTGACAATTTTATTTCCTGGTTTTCAAATTGCCTGTGTTGAACAGAACACATGTTGTCCCCATTTATGTCTATCGCTCTCTGCAGAAACGTCCTGACATCACTGGGGGAGGGGCTCCTATATCCATGGAAATCTCAGCCATTCATTCTACACAGAAGTCCAGTTTAGGCTCCGCCCACAATTGGCATGTGAAGCCCGCCCACTCTCTCCTATGTCCTGCCTTTGCCAGCCCACTGCTCTAGCTCCTAGCTAGGCTTCTGTTCTGCCAGTTTACAAATTACCAGAGGAAAGCAGGCCAGGAGAAGCACACAGATTAATAAACAGATCTGTGTGCAAATTAACCTGTACTGTTTTACATAGCGCACACCCAGCTATTGATTGGCAGATGGGTGTGTGTTATGTAAAATAGGCTGAGCATCATAGAAAACTAGAGTTCTGTGGGATAGACCAGCCAGTTCACTGACAGGAAATTACACCTGGCCTCTACTCTGCTCTGCTCTGCTCTGCTGAACTCCTCCCATCATCACTTGTAGTGTATAGCAAAGAAGGAATGAATGGGGGATTACAGACCACAATCACAGCTACATGGTAGGAAAAGAATAATTTCAGTTATTAGGTTTATTACCATGTGTAACTTTCAGGTATTTATATGAGGATTTACTAAAATATGTATGTTGCCTATAGTGGTACTTTAATATATGTGTTAATTTACAAACAGTGCAGAGGCTATTCGCCTAGCAAAGTGAATATTCACACTGCAAAGTGAACCCCTGTTCACTTTAACCACTTGCTGACTAGCCAAAAGACGGCTACAGATGCGGTCGTCCAGTTCTGGGAGAATGTCTTCCCAGGGCCTCGCCTCCTGAGGCACATTCTGTAAACGCTGAGTCCTTTGGACACAGCTGATCACAGATCAGGGTAAAGGATCAATCACAATTGCCCTTTACCATGTGATCAGCTGTGTCCACTCACAGCTGAACACATGTAAACAGACTTGCCAGTTATTGGCAGTCCTGTCCTCCCATGCTGTGTCTGTGGGAGGAAAGGAAAGCCGTTAACCGGCAAGCCTGTTAGCACATAGTTTACACTAATAATCAGGACACTGTTCACCAGGTCACAGCTGGTGGGATGGCAGCAGGGTGCTGTACATAGCTTCCTGAAATCATCACAGGACCCTGGCTCAGTACTCTCAAGAGCCCTGATGCAAGCAGTTGGCCGACTCTTGGGAAGAGATATCATAATGCCTTGATGGGTGGATGTCAATTTGGAGTAGTAGGTGTTTCTAGGCAGACAGCATTTGCATGCAGACTGCCCTATGTAATGCGCAAATGAGATGCTGAGGCTCCATGATTGGAGGAACTGAAATGCAATGCATGAAAGGGTGGGTCAGGGACAGTTAGGGTGGGGGAAAAAGAGTTAGATGATGATGGGACCTTCTCTAACCAGGTCATTATGTGGTCTAGATCTGACTTGCAACTTCCAATGCACACTGACAGAAGCTCACAGTGTGCAGTGACGTTAGACTAAGTATTTTCAGTAGAGGAGAGGAGCCTGTACCACTGTGCAAGACTGAAGGTTGGAATTCAGCTTTAAATCACCAGCAATTAAAGTGTATGTAAACGCTAACAATTTAGAGTAAATCTAACTTTCTCTTATTTGGAGACCTTTTGGTCTGCTAAATATACCATTAAAGTTTTGTGAGCTGGTAACTTTTTGTACTCTCTGCCTCTGGATTGTTATCAGTCAGCATCCTTCCCTATCATCTCAGTCAACTACAACACACCTCCCCCTGTTATAACAAAAAGAGGGAGGCGTTACGCACTCCCTGTCCTTGGGTGACAATGCTGTTCAGTACTGTTGTCACCCTACGACAGGAAGTAAGTTAATAGCAGGATAACCAAGTTAAAGCCCAGTTAAAAGTCAGCAGCTACAAAAAGTGTAGCTGCTGACTTTTAACAATCGGACACTCACCTGTCCCAGGCTCCAGCGATGCGGTCGCCCGGGGGCTCGCTCTTCTCCCCCTCCCCTCGGCGGCTCCGGCATCACAAGTGTGTGCGCCCGGCTTTGGCTTCAAAGCCGGGCGTGCACTGCACATGCGCGGGTCGCACTGCGCCTTGTGAATGGCCGGTGTATCTTCTGGGACCTGTGACGTGTCACAGAAGATTGCCAGGTGGGAGGGGAATGAAGGTGAACGTCCTTCCAGAGGCAGGGCTCTAGGAGAGGAAACGGACCTGGGAAAAAAAATGACATGCCAGTTGTGGCATGTCAGGGGGTCACCTTCCTTTAAAGCGGAAGTTCCACTTTTGGGTGGAACTCTGCTTTAAAAAATAATAAAAACGAATGCAGGTCAGGTAAATTGCAGTACTATCAATTGTCTCTCTTGGATTTAGGTATGCATTAATTACTAGATGTAGGAATTGATCGCTAAGCAAGTGGGACAAATGTCTTCCTGAGCATGTTTGCAAGACGAGTAACATTTTGTAGCTAAACATGTGCCTGGTTGTGCAATGCTTCAATCATATGCAATTGCTTGCCCCAAATGTAGCCGCATACCACTTGTGTAGCTTACCGCACAAAATGCCCTTTGTTTTATTAGTTTGATGATTTATGGCTGGCTATTTTAGCAGCATAATTGAGCTACTAAAATTATACGGTGTGGTCTTAATGAGGTGACTGCCAGCAAGTGTAACAGGGGATTAATATTGCCTGTGTAGCTTAGTCCTTAGCAAACGCTCTTCCTATGAGGAGGCAGATTCACTAAGTATTACTAGACCACTTCTAAGCTACGTACAGTATAACCAAAACTCTTTTGCTGCAGTAGGCATGCGCCTACATACTGCAAGTTCACAAAGTATTGGCAGTGTAGGGCTGTGCTGGTGATAAGGACCCCCATCAAATTATACATTGTGTTACCACAATCCATTTTCATGCCTTAAAATGGTACTTTAATCAGAAAATTAAGTCCTTCTAGATCACTTCAGGCTGGCCCCTTTTGCAGGTATAGCTATGTAAAACAATAATTATACTGTTTAAAATCCAATAATTCACTGTCTCACCCTGCTCTTCACATGCTCAGTTTCTCTCTATTTTTAGGCACTGTGCCGACTTTGTAAAGGCAGATCTGCTCACAGCCTAAAGATTTACTGCTGTTCAGGGGCTCTAGGCTTCATCAAAATGGCAGCCTCCAAAAAGATGAAACAGGAGCAATACTGGAGGCAAGAACATTATTTTTTTGAAGGTATGGATAAATTTCCACTTTAAAGTGCAGTGCATAAAAGTAGTCCATTCATTTTGAATGGGCTGGCAGTGCATCTTAACACACAAAAAAAATCACCTCTCAAATCTTGGACCTCCTTTTTTAATGTGGCGTGCATTGCGGGTCGCTGTAATGCAGGAATATTGCCTTCTACAGTAACAGTGCGTTTAGTTATCAATCAAAACGATTGTTAGCAATGGATGGTGCACAAAAAAAGTATCCCGTTTCTTTAAAGCATGTTAAACAGCACAGTGCTTGTGCTGTGTAATTTGCTCCCCTTTATCACCTAAAAAACCTGCCTGATCCTGCCTGGTTCTTCCCTTCCCCCTGTAAACTGACCATGGTTTATCATGGCTGCTGAGCCCTGACACCGTGGTCAGTTTACGTGCCTTGGTCATCCGCAGCTCTCCTGTCCTCCTCTGTCTTCTCTCTCCCCTCCCTCCCTGCCTGTCCTGTGTCAAGTGCCCGCCCCCTCTCCTCTCCTGCTGCTGAAATTACTTTTAATATCTTATATAATCCTGTGTGTGTTCCAAATGATAAGTGTTCCTGTCTCTGTGTTTTATTTAAAAAATGCCAGCTATACCTGATTTCAGAGCGGCGCTTAAGTTATCAGCCGGCTCTCTCCTCTCGTCCTGACTGACGTCAACAGGGGAATCTCAGCCCCCCTGCAGTTGTCAGACGGGGAGAGGAGAGAGCCGGTCACGTGAGCAACAAGCAGCGCTCTGAAATCAGGTATAGCTGGCATTTTTTTTTATAAACCACAGAGACAGGAGCACCTATCATTAGGAAACACCCAGGATTATATGAAGTTAGCAGAGTGGGTTAACAAACACTTTAAACCTCTTGTTACTAGAATCCTTACTTGCATCACATTGTCCTTAATGTGCTACAAATTAGGCGCAGGGCTGGTGCAAGGATTTTTGACACCCTAGGCGAAACTTAATTTTGCCGCCCCTTACTGCACCCCCTTTGCCTTGTGCATGTATACGATGGAGGTGGCAGAGGTGGAGATTTTTGCAGTGCCTCTCTACCTATTTTTTCGCTTTCTCATGCCAGCTGTGGTCCGCAGGTATATGGACAGGCTATGGTAGTATATGGACAGGTTGGGGTAGTATATGGACAGGCTATGGTAGTATATGGACAGGCTGGGGTAGTATATAGACAGGGGCTGGGCACTCTGGGTGGCAGTGCATCCTAGGCGGCCGCCTACTCCGCCTAGTGGTAGAGCTGGCCCCAATTGGGCGACTAATAACAAGCAGCTAAATCTCAGGAGCAAAGAAACGTAATCGTCAGTGTAGCCCCAATTGATTCCTACTAGGGCCGTCCATTGTGGTGCATTAACGTGCTTTAAATTAAAGCAGCCCATTAATTTGATGGGCTGCCTAAAGCACAACTAGCACAGTATAGCATGGGGGTGTGTTACCACATGTTGCAGTGCGCTTCAACACAGTATTGTTAATAGGGCACCACATACTCTAGTTTCCATTAAAATTAAGCCCCATACACACAGTCTGAATATCGTATGAAAAACGCAGCTTGCGAGTGATCACATGATAATCTGATCGTTAGTACACAGCTTTCGAGAGCTGAACACAACTGTTCATCCGATATTATCCAATCAGACAAGCACAAAAAGTTTTCTTGTACGATTTTCGTTTAATCAGTACAGTTGCCGTCCGAAAATACAAATACGCTGCAACACATTACATCACTTTCAAATTTTTATTTTGTTGTGTGAGAATTTTAAGAACTTTAGTAAGCTCTTCAGTTTCGACAAGAGATTAGCATACAAAGAAAAAAACAGGTGATCATTCATCCAATAATATTATCGTGTGTACCAGACATTAGGATGCTTGTCCTGACCTCATCTACAAAAACATTTTCATGAAATGTGCTAGTTACATAAGAAACACTCCACAAAGATGTTTAGCTTCCATGTCCATGGTGCTTGAAGCTAGTCCCCAATGGCATTTCTCTGCTATAGACAAGGTATTATCGCTAACTGTACGGTAGCTTGTGTCTCCTACTTTCTTTTTCTTTAAGTGCTACAGCCACCTGTCAGACTTTTGACATTTGATATTTCAAGCATTGGTGGATACCTGTGTCCCTGCAACGTGCTGTGGTTCTTTACTTTAAGCACAAATCAATAAAAGACAGCAAAGCCGTAGATTTACGTAGCAGAGGACATGGGCATCCGACACTACCAGAAGTGTCAAGTTCCAGGGCATCTGATGGAGGCTGCCGTGCTAAAATAGAGAGAAGGTAGGAAACACGGAGTAGAGGTTTTTTAGGGACTTGACTGAGTCGCTTTAAACAAGTGCCAAAAGTTGTAACACAGCGTTTTTATTTTTTTTAAAGGGCTACTGCTGTAACCTGGGTGGGATGTGAGTTTCAGTAGCTAGCACATATTTTTTTTTTTTACACTATATATACATAAAACTTTCCACCCTTGTTAACTATTCATTCTTACCCTACAAGGTTTCCTATACTGAGGCGCATTCATTGGAGAAAGGAGAGGACAATAGATGCAACTGCAGTCTATGGAGTGAAACACAGGGGGCGGCAGTGAGCTATGCTATGATTATATTGAATGCAGCTTGTTCATTCTAGTTTTTTCCTGTTATCGAGAGCACTTATCAGAATGCATTATATAATTGAGAAGCACCAAGAAAAGCGACCATGGTTATGCAAATTTTTGGATGGCACATTTCTATAAAGAGGAACGTGATATATAAACATGGAGATAGTTTGCACTTTCTTGTCCTACATAACTATTTTAAGAAAAAAAAATTGTAAACAAACACGTAGTGTTAGCTACCATGTGGATTGCTATGTGCCGCATTTTATAACAATATCTCAGGTAGTAACAGTCATGTATACTATAATAAAGGACATTAACGCATTTTTCAAAGACACATGCACAAAAATGTTTCCTTTTTAATCCTCTTCCTGTCTTAGAGTAGAAATCTGAAAGAGCCCAGACACAGCAGTTAATCCCTTCTGAAGACACGCCAGTACAACAGCGTCCTACCTTTCCCTGCCGCGAAAGGTCTGCATCACATTGATTCTGCAATGCACACTGCAGACGATAAAGAGATGACATAAAGGTACGTTATGAGCAAGAGATGAAATTATCATATAGACAAAGAGCAAACCAAAGCTGTAACACCACAGCTGTTTGACATCAATTTTATATTTCAGCATTCAATTTATAATTGCTTTGTAATTCAGCACACCATGTGCATTTTTATAAGAAAGTCTTTGGTTTGCTGTGAGTCATGGAAAAGTCAGGTTGGGTAATGCTGGCGTTTACCAATCAGCACCGTATTGTAGACAGGAGAGTGAAATAACAATGGTGTTTGACCTTGTAACTGTCATGAGACCTGTGAGAATAAATAGCTTGCATGTTCAATACCTCATCTCATTGGAGGTTGTGGATTCCACAAAATCCAGGAGATTGTAGATACACACAATTTATCAGCAGGTCTATAGAACCCCCAAGTGTGCGCACAATTGACAGTTTCTGGTTATCGCTCATTTACAGTAGAAAGGAAATGGCTGTTATGCCTATTTACCTCCTTAATGAACTGCCTATATACAGTGCATCCGGAAAGTATTCATAGCTACATAGTTGGTCAGGTTGAAAAAAGACACAAGTCCATCCAGTTCAACCAAAATAAAAAACTGAAAAATTATATATAACCATACAATCTCATATACAATCCTTCACCCACAGTTGATCCAGAGGAAAGCAAAAAAAAACCCAGCAAAGCGTGATCCAATTAGCTATAGCGGGGAAAAATATTCCTTCCTGATCCCCCCGAGAGGCAATCGGATTCACCCTGGATCAACTTTACCTAGTTACCAGTTATATTATATACATTAAGGGAAGAATCTAGGCCTTTTTTAAAGCAATCTACCGTGCTGGCCGAAACCACCTCTGGAGGGAGTCTATTCCACATTTTCACAGCTCTAACTGTGAAGAAACCTTTCCGTATTTGGAGATGAAATCTTTTTTCCTCTAGACATAAAGAGTGCCCCCTTGTCTTCTGTAATGACCTTTAAGTAAATAACTCAACACCAAGTTCACTATATGGACCTCTTATGTATTTGTACATGTTGATCATATCCCCCTTAATCTCCCCATTCTCAAGAGAGAATAAATTCAGTTTCTCTAATATTTCCTCATAACTGAGCTCCTCCATGCCTGTTATTAGTTTGGTTGCCCTTCTCTGCACTTTCTCCAGTTCCCCGATATCCTTTTTGAGAACTGGTGCCCAAAACTGAACTGCATATTCCAGATGAGGTCTTACTAATGATTTGTACAGGGGCAAAATGATGTCTCGATCTCTGGAGCCCATACCTCTCTTAATACAAAAAAGGATTTTGCTTGCAGCGCTTTACTTTTTCCACATTTTGTTATGTTACAGCCTTATTCCAAAATGGATTCGATTCATTATTTTCCTTAAAATTCTACAAACAATACCCCATAATGACAACGTGAAAGAAGTTTGTTTGAATTCTTTGCACATTTATTAAAAATAAAAAATGAAAAAAATCAAATGTACAGAAGTATTCACAGCCTTTGCTCAATACATTGTTGAAGCACCTTTGGCGCCAATTACAGCCTCAAGTCTTTTTGAGTATGATGCTACAAGCTTAGCACACCTATTTTTGGGCAGTTTATCCCATTCCTCTTTGCAGGACCTCTCAAGCTCCAGCAGGTTGGATGGGGAGCGTTGGTGCACAGCTATTTTCGGGTTCAAGTCTGGGTCACTCAAATTCACAGAGTTGTCCCATAGCCACTCCTTTGTTATTTTGGCTGTGTACTTGTCGTTGTCCTGTTGGAAGCTGTACCTTCGCCCCAGTCTGAGGTCCAGAGTGCTCTGGAGCAGGTTTTAATCATGGATATCTCTGTATATTGCTGAATTCATCTTTTCCTCGATCCTAACTAGTCTCCCAGTTCCTGCTGCTGAAAAACATCCCCACAGCATGATGCTGCCACCACCATGCTTCATTGTAGGAATGGTATTGGACAGGTGATGAGCGATGCCTGGTTTCCTCCAGACATGATGCTTGCCATTCAGGCCAAAGAGTTCAATCTTTGTTTCATCAGACCAGAGAATGTTTGTTTCTCATGGTCTAAGAGTCCTTCAGGTGCCTTTTGGCAAACTCCAAGCGGGCTGTCATGTGCCTTTTACTGAGGAGTGGCTTCTGTCTGGCCACTCCACCATACAGGCCTGATTGGTGGAGTGCTGCAGAGATCAGTGTTCTGGAAGGTTCTCCTCTCTCCACAGAGAAATGCTGGAGCTCTGTCAGCGTGACCATCGGGTTCTTGGTCACCTACCTGATTAAGACCCTTCTCCCCTGATCTCTCAGTTTGGCCGGGTGGCCCGCTCTAGGAAGAGTCCTGGTGGTTCCAAACTTCTTCCATTTATGGATGATGGAGGCCACTGTGCTCATTGGGACCTTCAATGCTGCAGAAATTTTTCTGTACCCTTCCCCAGATCTGTGCCTCCATACAATCCTGTCTCGGAGGTCTACAGACATTTGTGCTCTGACATGCACTGTTAACTGTGGGACCTTATATAGACAGGTGTGTGCCTTTCCAAATCATGTCCTATCAACTGAATTTACCACAGGTGAACTCCAATCAAGTTGTAGAAACATCTCCAGGATGATCAGTGGAAACAGGATGCACTTGAGCTCCATTTTGAGTGTCATGGCAAAGGCTATGAAAACTTACATACATGTGCTACTTTTCGTTTTGTATTTTTAATAATTTTGCAAAGATTTCAAATAAACTTCTTTCTCGTTGTCATTATAGGAAATTGTTTATAGAATGTTTAGGAAAATAATGAATTGAATCCATTTTGGAATAAGACTGTAGCATAACAAAATGTGGAAAAAGTGAAGCGCTGTGAATACTTTATGGATGCACTGTATGTATAAAAGTAAGATCTGACATTACACTGTGTTTATACAATGAAAGCTGGAACCCGGGATTCAGGGGTTAAATTAAAATAACTAAACCCTAACAACCAACTCCTATTTGCTCCCTTTTTGTCTGGTAAGTATAACATTGAAGTGTTTTGTTATCTGTCTAGAAAGTGAAAAAAGTGTAGCATCCCTTTACTCCTAAGCAGATGAGGAGGAACCCCAGGCAGCTCGACAAGCTAGCTTTTTAACTTTTGTTGATGTCAGGAGTCAGAGGAGAATGGGCAGACTGGTTTGAGGTGATAGAAAGGCAACAGTAACTCAAATAACCACTCGTTACAACCAAGGTATGCAGAATACCATCTCTGAACACACAGCACATCGAACCTTGAAGCAGATGGGCTACAGCAGAAGACCACATCGGGTGCCAATCCTGTCAGCTAAGAACAGGAAACTGAGACTACAATTTGCACAGGCTCACTAAAATTGGACAATAGAAGATTGGAAAAACGTTGCCTGGTCTGATGAGTCTCAATTTCAGCTGCGACATTCAGATTGTAGGGTCAGAATTTGGCGTAATTAACATGAAAGAAGGGATCCATCCTGCCTTGTATCAACAGTTTAGGCTGGTGGTGGTGGTGGTGTAATGGTGTGGGGGATATTTTCTTGGCACACTTTGGGCCCCTTAGTACCAATTGAACATTGTTTAAACACCACGGCCTACCTGAGTATTATTGCTGACCATGTCCATCCCTTTATGACTACAATGTATCCATCTTCTGATGGCTCCTTCCAGCAGGATAATGCACCAAAGCTCAAATCATCTCACCACTGGTTTCTTGAACATGACAATGAGGTCACTGTACTTCAATGGCCTCCACAGTCACCAGAACTCAATCCAATAGAGCACCTTTGGGATATGGTGGAATGGGAGATTTGCATCATGGATGTGCACCAACAAATCTGCAGAAACTGCGTGATGCTATCATGTCACTATGGACCAAAATCTCTGAGGAATGTTTCCAACACCTTGTTGAATCTATGCCATGAAGAATTAAGGCAGTTCTGAAGGCAAAGGGAGGTCCAACCTGGTACTAGCAAGGTGTACCTAATAAAGTGGCTTGTTAGTGTATAATCTACTGACCTCTGCACTCTTTACACTATATAGTCTTGACTGCTGTACCTCAGAGGAGCCCCTAAAATAACTATCAGGTTTTGGGGAACCCTTACATTGGCCATTGCTGTCATGCTGCTGGCTTTGCCAAGTGGCATTGGTCCTAGAGCTATGCAGGCACCATCAAACGAGAGGTCAATCAGCCACAGTTCAAAGAACCCTTAGCAACCTCTGGAGGAATCCTAGGGTTCCACAGAACAGTGATTGAGAATGGCTGCTTTACATTGTTCTGACCTCTGCACTCTATAATCTACATAGTCCTGAGCTGTGCACTGTACACGCTATATTATCTTGACTGTTGTACTCTGTTCTACTTTATTTGCTACACACTCCTGACCTCCAATGTACTTATTCCTGACATATAACACATAGTACTGATCTCTGCACTCTACACACTACATAGTCCTGACTGCTGTAATTTATACTGTACATCACGTGTCAAACACAAGGCCCCACGGGCCGAATCCGGCCCCCCAGACCATTTTGTGTGGCCCTTGCACTTCTGCTGCAGCTGCGGCACCCCCTTCATCCCAGCAGTTGGCAGCAGAGAGGAGGACAGAACATTTCTGCCAGATCCTGCGCTTCTCTGTGCAGCTGCAGAGAGGCTTGTCTCTGCCCCCCCCCACCCCCAATCTCAGCAGTCAACAGCAGGGAGGAGGACAGAACTCCTCCTACAGATCCTGTACCACTCTGTGCAGCCACAGCACACCCTTGTCTCTGCCTCGCCTGAGCTGATTCGTACTAGCACGATTTGTGCTTCTTTGGGCGTTTGCAAACGCGCAAATAGGCACGACAAAAAAGCTTGAAGAACGGCCAAAAATGCTGCGCTCAGGTGTGAATGCAGCCTAATATATACGCTATGTTGTAAGTCCTTCTAATCCTTCTCTACTCTGTTTTAAACAGTTTTGACTTGACAAGAACTTTTCAAGCATAATGACACATCTGAGCATCTGACAGATGTGCAAAGCATATATTGGTCCAACTTGGGCTAAGAGTAAATAAAAAAATCACTTTTATAAATAATCATGATGAAAACACAAACTCAAACCAGAAAAATACATTTTTTAATCAAATACAGTAGAAAAAAATGGTATTGCTGTGACATGGTTTAGTACATTTTTAACCACTTGCCTACTGGGCACGTTTACCCCCTTCCTGCCAATTTTCAGCTTTCAGCGTTGTGACATTTTGAATGACGTGAGTCATGCAACACTGTACCCAAATTATATTTTTACCATTTTTTCACACAAATAAAGTTTACTTTTGGTGGTATTTAATCACCACTGGGTTTTGTATTTTTTGCTATAAAAAAGGAAAAAAAAACGAAAAGTTTGAAAAAAAAAAGTTTCTGTCAGTAACTTTTGGAAATAAGTAATTTTTCTCCTTCACTGATGTGCACTGATGAGGCTGCACTGATGGGCACTGATAGGCTGAACTGATGGACACTGATGAAGCCACTCTTATGAGCACTGATGAGGCAGCACTGAAGGGCATTGATGAGGAGGCACTAATATGCGGCATTGATAGGTGCCACTGATGAGCGCTGATAGTCGGCACTGATAGGTGGCACTGATGGGCACCGATAGGCGGCACTGGTGAGCAATGATAGGTGGCACTGATGGGCATGGATAGGCAGCACTGATGGGTGGCACTGAAAGGCAGCACTGATTGGTGTCACTGATGGGCACTGCTGGGGCTGTACTGTAATCAGGGCACTGATGATGAGTGTGACATGTCTCCACTGCGAGAAGATGCAGCTGATCGGCTCTCCTTGCCACACACTCTGTCAGTGTGAACCCTGGAGAGCTGGTAAATGGCTCTTCCTTGTTTACCCACGTGATCGGCTGTGTCCTATCACAGCCGGTCACATGTAAAGAGCCGTGTCATTGGCTCTTTACCAAGATCGGGGTGGCAGCGTGTCCTAGGGCGTGGCCACAATTGTCACGCTGCGCGCCCTACGCGTGAATGCGGCTGTGTCAATGCCATCAGTTTGACAGCAGGTTTAGATGCTTCTGAGATCATTCGGAATACATTAACAGGTGCAACTGATCCATAATTGATCTCATTCTGACCTGCATTTGACCTGATTCATGGGCATTTCGCAACGTAGACATGTATGCAAATGCAAAACCTGTTACAAACAAACAAATGCCCATCGACACAGGCCCTGAAGTTTTCGAGGTGTCCACCAAAACATGAAAAACCAGCTCTTGGAGGAATTTATTATGAAACAGAAAGCTGTACTATGGAATTCATACAGGGGCTACCATTGCTGACTTTTTCTTTTAAATGCCAACTCTCTGGTTTCACTCATGTCTGAATCATAGGACTATAACAAGCATGCAGATACAGAAGGCGGTTAGGACGCCTGATTTGCAACCATTTTTTATAACAATTTTTTTTTCAAAAGGATAGCAATGGAAGCCAACATTTGTTCTCATGACGGGTTTCCTTTACCTTGTCCCAGGGAGACATCCTTTTCTTCTTCCGGTCTCATGCCTGCAATTGAGGTGTAAGTTCACAGTCCTTACAGATCTGGCACAAAGCAGATCCCTGAGGACTCTGATCATACCTATCCCACAACAATAGGTGCCAGGCACGGCAAAGCATACATTCCCAGAATGCAGTAGTGACAGGCAGAGAGTGAGGGAGATGTTCAATTAACCTTTTCCTTGCCAAGAAAGTCTATATGAAATGTTCTGGTTTATTTTGCTATAGAGCATATACCAGGGGTGGCGAACACGCGGCTCTCGAGCCGCATGCGGCTCCTGGCCATAATGAATGCGGCTCTTTGCCTCTTATTATATTTTGTATATACTGTGGCTCTTTGCCAAGTTTCATGTTTCTCTCAGGGTGATCTCAGGCAGCTTGCATTGACTTCTATGATAGAAGTCTCCTCGCAAGCCGCCTTGAGATCGCCTCGAGCGCCGCATCGCGCCGCTTCGCGCCGCTTCGTCACTGCGTGGTGTGGCTCTCTGACTCTCACAGTTTAAAATTTTGGCTCTTTGTGTCTAACTTGTTCGCCACCCCTGGCATATACTGTTGATGTCAGGTTTGAGCTGTCAATTCAGTATCATTTAGAGTCCCTGTGAGTGCAGTGATACCTGGAGTATAGTGATGCTTAGAAATTGTTGCAGCACAACAAAGGAAGCAATAAACTAATAATAGAAAATCCACTCTCCCTATGTGACATCACTGGATAGCACCTGTCAGGGAAGCACAGCCCTTCATCTCCTGTGGAGCAGATTTTACAGTTCTTGCTCATCCCTATTTACAGTGATATACCCAGATTACTATATATATTCCAATCCACTAGAGAGTCAGGTTCAGCATAGTATATCACTGCTTCCCAGGAAATTTGATCTGGGAAGATTCCCTGTAAAATCGGTAAAGTTTGGTATATATGGGTATCCTCGACATCAACAGTGGGATGGACTAAAGAATACAGTGACATATCTTGTGTATGCTTGCTCTTGTTCTAATTAGTTTTAAATAGCAGTAAAGGAAAGCCTATCTTAGGCTCAATTGGAGGGTGGGGAAGGGGGGTCAGAGGGGAAAGTGAGGAGGTAGAGAGTTGGGGGGGGGGAGGGGGAGAGGGAGAGAAAGGGATGAGAGAGGGAGAAAAAGGAAGGAGAGAGGGAGGGGAGTAGAGAATGGTGGAGGGGGAGCCCTGATAAATTTGACCATGGGTTATATGCTGACATGAGGACACTGGCAAGCAAAATTTTAGAACAGCCCATAAAACCCCTCCCCTCCCTCCCAGCAGCCCTCATTTAGTGGTAGTGGCCATAGGCGATGGCTGACCACATGATGGCCCTGTTTGAGGGCATAATGTTTGTCCAGTTTCACTCCAGGCCTCTGCAGCTTAATGTGCTGACTTCATGGGACAAGCTGATCTCAGTCTCTGGACTAGGGTTGCCACATCATCCCTTTAATCCAGGACACATATGAATTACACAGGTTCTGTGGCCAATTTAATGCAGGTAAGGCATCAAGTGAGTTTAATTACCACCTTAATCAGGCTGAGAACCTGTGTAATTAATATGTGTCCTGGATTAAAGGGATGATGTGGCAACCCTACTCTGGACAGGCTTATTCACCTATGATAGGTTATCTTCGACCTGATGGCAGATCAGCCCTGCGCTGGAATCAGGGAAGTCCTTTCCCCCATTAACCTGGGTGGCTTTCACAATGGATGCCAAACTGTTAGCTGGGCAGATGTTCTAGAGATGTGACATGATCATTGAGGGATTCCAGACTTCCCATCAACATTCTCAACCAAAAGGACCATGCACCTATCACTGCTGACATAATCATTGAGGGATTCCAGACTTCCCATCAACATTCTCAACCAAAAGGGCCATTCACCTATCACAGCTGCATTGGACCAAGCAGCTTCAGAGGTGACTAACAAAGGTTCAGATGGACAACCCCACATCCTTGGCATACATCAATTATCAGGGTGGCACCAGAAGCCTCAGAGACCTTTGAGATGTGGACCTAATTCTGGTTTTGGCTGAAGGCCATGTTTCAGCCTTGTTGGCAGTCCCCATTCTCACAATAGACAGTTGGCTGGTGGAATTTCAGTTGTCAGCCTTTCAGTATTCAACTGGATGAGGGGGAATGGTCTCTTCACCTCATAATGTTTGAAGACATCATTTACTGCTTGGGGATGCCAGATTTAGGTGTGTTGGCATCCTGTTTTAAAGCGGTTGTCTACCCATTTAAAAAAAAAAAGAAAAACCTGCAAGACAATAGCATATTGAGCTAGTATGCATTGCATACTAGCTTATTATGAAATACTTACCTTGAAACGAAGATCCGACCGGGCTGCTCGGTCCCCTCTGAGGGAGCGGACATCTTCCCTCGGATCTTTCTTCCGGGTACGTGGATCCGGCGCTGTGACTGGCCAGAGCTGCGAGACGTCACTCCGCGTTTGCCGGGCCTTTGCCGGGACATACACGGCGCATGCACCGGGACATACACGGCACATGCGCCATAACGCCGCAACATCTTAGAGAGGGTATATCTCCTAAACCGTACAGGTTTAGGGGATATTCATTTTACCTACAGGTAAGCCTTATTATAGGCTTACCTGTAGGTAAAAGTACAAAAATTGGGTAGACAACCGCTTTAATGACAAATGAGACAGGATTGTGGCCAAGATCAGGAATCCAAAAGCCTTTACAGTAGATGCGCTAGCAACCCTGTGGGATCAGTTTCAGCCAATATACCCCCACACTCCACTATGAACATTTTCAGAAGACATTTTGTTGATCTGGACACTTCCAAACCAAGCTGACCTGCTGTCTCAAGGACTGGCCTACCATCCTGCTTCACAGTCACTGGCTGTTCAAACCCATGTCCTGAGAGATCAGGGTCAGGGCTCCATTATACTTATGCTAATTAAGGCTAGAAAATTGATCTCTTGCAAGGTCTACTATCGGACTTCACGTGATGCCGGGCACAGAAGTTTCAACCTAGATAATACTCCATGGGACATATCCTGTCCTTCCTTTCTTAGATTGTTGTCAGTACTAGGATCCCTTTAGGATCCCTTTAGGACCCGGCAGACCTCACCTGACACAGCCTTTACCTGGGAAACAAAGGTGATTGGCCAGCTCACCTTTAATTCACCTGTATCAGCATACGATCAGTGCTCATTATAGAGTTGTTACCTTTGTGTGCTACTGCTAGAACTAGCTCATATCTTCTCTGTATATTTAGTGTATGACCGGGCTAGTTTTGACCCTGCCTTGCTCGCTTCTGATTCGGTACCATTTAGACTCTGATCTCCCTGTGTATGACCCAGCCTACCTAGACTACGCTTTACCTGATTCCACTGTAGTGCCAGACTCAGCATTACTACTTGGCTGCCCAGCCAAACCTCCTGTTACATCTGCAGTTGTGGACTACAAGTTCCAGCCAACTTCCTGTTTCATCTGCAGCAAGGAAACTACAAGTCCCAGCCAACCTACACCTTCATCTGCAGCGGAGCTACAAGTCCCAGCAGACCTGCTCAGGGTATGTGCTCTTGTTCATTGAACTCTGCATAGTCAGACATTTGAACTGTTACCTGTTATCTGCTCCTAGCCTGACATTATAACGAGCCATACATAAAAGGGAAGACCATCATGAATCCTGAGCAGGCTCAGCTGTTTGCACAGGAACTTTGCAGTTTATTCCATCAAGTCCAGGAAATGGACACAGAGCTCACCAAAGTGCAATCTCCTTCTACTGCCACCGCTACAAATACTCCATCAATACTTCATCATCATGAACCGAGAATTCCTCTGCCTAATCGGTTTTCTGGTGACCGTAAAGGATTTTGCAACTTTAAAAACAGCTGTAATTTATATTTCAAGTTAAAGCCGTTCTCGTCTAGCTCTGAAACTCACAGGGTTCAGATCATTATCTCATTACTACAGGGGGAGCCCCAGGCTTGGGTCTTTAACCTGGAACCAAACCATCTGGCCCTGCTAACACTAGATGCCTTCTTCAAAGCCCTCGGGTTGCCATATGATGCTACTGCAGAATCAACCCTGCGTAACTTACAGCAAGGTACTAACACTGCTGAAATGTATTGCTCAGAGTTTCGCAGGTAGGCCCTGGAATCTGGCTGGAATGATGCAGCTCTCCGCAGCCAGTTTAGAATAGGCTTTTCAGATGCAATTAAGGATGCTCTGGTCAACTTTTCCTACCCAGCCTCACTGGAGGAGACTATGTCTCTAGCCATTAAGATTGACCACCACGAGCGAGAGAGGAGGCGAAAACTCACTACGGCTGTGGCAAATTATGTACCTCCCGTGCCACCTAATTATTCCACCACCAGTGCCAGGTTTGAGGAAGAACTTATGCAGTTAGGCTCCACCCGTACATCTGGCCAGGAACACACACGCTGGCATAACATGGGACTCTGCTTATATTGTGGCCCCAAGGGTCATATGCTCCATTTTTGCCCTACACGTCCCTGAAACTCCAAGACCTAGGTGATGGTGGGGGGATCACCTTAGGTCTGCTTTCATCTCTCCAGCAGGACAATGGTATACTATTACCTGCTGTTATTCACTCTGGGATGGGGGCCCATGAACTACTGTCCTTTGTAAATTCTGGAGCTGCTGAGAATTTTATTGATAAGAATCTGATTGCCTCTTTGTCCCTGGAAACTCTTGTTCTAGATTGCCTAGTCCTTCTGGTCTCTGTGGATAATCGGCCTCTCTCACAAAATCAAGTGCTTCAATCCACCAACCCTTTCCATTTACAATTGGGGGCTTTGCATTGGGAAAAGATTTCATGCCTTGTCATTGACTCTCCATCCACTCCTTTGATCCTAGTCCTTCCATGGCTTCAGAAGCACAGTCCAGTAATTGACTGGCGAACAGCAAATATTCTGTCTTGGTCCAATCAGTGTGTAAAAAACTGCATCCAGCACCCTGTTCGATTTGCTGCCTGTCAAGTGGGAGCAGATTCCACTTTGTTATAGGACTTTTGGGACGTCATTTCTAAAGGGATTGCTGATGCTTTATCTCCTCATCGCAGTTATGATTGTCCCATTGACCTATTGCCTGACACTACACCTCTTTTTCCCGAAGAAGGATGGGGGGCTGAGACCTTGTGATGACTACAGAGGTCTAAATAAGATAACTGTTCCCAATCTGTATCCTCTTCCTCTCATCACAGAGTTATTCTCCCAAATCCAGAGAGCAAAATTCTTCTCCAAACTGGACTTAAGGGGAGCCTATAATCTTGTGCACATCCATGCAGGGGATGAATGGAAGACAGCTTTTAACACCAAGGATGGCCATTATGAATGTCTTGTCATGCCTTTCGGTCTCAGGAATGAGGAACGCGCCAGCTGTCTTCCAGAACTTTATTTATGACATTTTTCGTGACTTGTTGGGTCACTTCATGCTTGTGTACTTACATGATATTTTAATATACTCTCCCAATCTTGAAACACATCAGAGGCACATCTGTTCGTTATTGTCCCAATTGCGGGCTCCCTCCCTTTTTGGAAAGCCTGAAAAGTGTTTATTCCATGTCGAACAAGTACCTTTCCTGGGCTATCTAATTTCTGACACAGGCCTCACCATGGATCCAGTCAAGATTCAAGCCATTTTAGACTGGGCACCACCTTCAGACCTGGCAATTCAGCGCTTCCTGAGCTTTGCAAATTTCTATAGGAAATTCATTAAGGGCTTTGCCACCATTGCACATCCCATCACCTCTCTCACCAGGAAGACTCTGACTAAGTTTAAATGGACTACTGAAGCCCAGACGGCCTTCACTTAGCTGAAAAAAGCCTTTACCTCTGCACCAATTCTACTCCATCCTGTTCCTGAGCTGCCTTTTATGGTGGAGGTAGACGCATCTGTAGTAGGGGTGGGGGTGCTTTTGTCACATAAGGATCCTGTAAGTGCTGCCATCCACCCCTGTGCCTTCTTGTCCCATAAATATTCCCCAGCCAAGCAAAATTACGATATAGGCAACAGAGAACTTCTAGCCATAAAGCTAGCTTTAGAGGAATGGAGACATTGGCTGGAGGGAGCTCGCTATCCATTCATAGTTCTGACTGACCACAAAAACCTGAAATACATCCTTTCTGCTAAAAGACTGAACTCACGTCAAGCCAGGTAGTCATTGTTCTCTAGATTTGACTTCACAATTTCTTATCTACCTGGCCTTCACCTAGACTGACATCTCTGAGGCCTTGTTACCTGCACAGGCTGAGACCCCTCCCTCCACTCCCTTTGGTTTGCTTTTTGTGCCCCTGGCTCCTCGTTTGCAGGTATTGCAGCAGGTACATGCATCGAAAACCTGCAGCACATCCGGGATTTAAACTTTTGAGATTATCTCTCACAACCTCTGGTGGCCATCAATTAGGTAGGATGTGTTAGCCTTCGTCCAGGCCTGTGAAGTTTGTGCTAGAAGTAAGAGCAGTAACTCTATGCCCTCCAGTCTCCTATGCCCTCTTCCGACACCTACCTGTCCCTGGACCCATTTATCTAAGGACTTTATCACTGACTTGCCTCCATCCCAGGGATGTTCCACGATCTGGGTGGCGGGTGACAGGTTCAGTAAGATGGCCCACTTTGTTCCACTTCCGAAACTTCCATCAGCTAAAGAACTGCCATCTTTATTCATTAAACATGTTTTCACACTCCATGAGGCACTAATTAACATTGTCTCAGACCGTGGCTCTCAGTTTATAGCCCAGTTTTGGAAGGCCCTTTGCTCTCAGCTGGGGATTAAGTTATCATATTCTTCAGCATATCATCCTGAGACAAATGGCCAAACAGAAAGGACTAATCAGACTCTAGAGAAGATGGTACGTTGTCTGATGGCCAATGATGATGTGGAGTGGGTCAACCTCCTCCCGTGTGCGGAGTTTGCCTTTAATAATTGTGCCAGCACATCTACAGGGACCTCTCCTTTCTTCTGTATTTACGGGTTGCATCCTTGTGTGTGCTCCTTTGATCTTCCACCCTCCGATGTTCCAGATGCCAACACTGCAAAAGAAAATGTCTCCAAAATCTGGTCTGATGTTAACCGTGCTATTTCTCGCTCTATGCATGGCTGACAAGAGGCACTCAAAGGCACCAGGATATAAAGTTGGTGACAAAGTGTGGCTATCATCTGGGAATCTGTCCCTGCATGTTCCATCTAAAAAACTTGGCCCAAAATTCATCAGGCCCTATGAAATTTCTTAAACAAAATTGCTGCGCCACCCTTAAATTATGTCACATGTGAAATAAACCAATAATAAATGTGCTGTGTGCAATGATCAAATTCTCATATAACCATAATCCACAATCAAATGATCCATGGACAGATTTTCAGTATGATAAAGTTCAATTAAATCAATAAAGTATATATATATATATGACTGAATAATGTAATCAATCACCAAAGTTCATAAAATTATAGTCCATAAGTATAAATAAAGTGCTCTGTGCTCAAAAGTGCCAAAAGGTTATCAAAGGTGATCCGTGGTGCTCAGTGCCAGTCTCCTTTTGTGACCCCACTCACCAGAATGAATGGACCTATGAAATTTCGGAGATTGTTAATCCTGTGGCCTGTAGATTAAAACTTCCCCCTTCTATGTGCATTCCAAATGCCTATCATGTTTCATTGTTGAAACCTGTTCATTCCAAGTAAATGTACCATAACCTGTGGACGTGTTGGACAGTCAGGAATATGAAGTGGCATTATTCTCGATTCCAGACGAGTACACAATTCCTTATATCTCGTTCATTGGAAAAATCGATCAGGCACTCGGCGTGAGGGCTGCCTCCCGGACGGCGGTCTTTGCACTCACTCAATATCAGACACTCTGCCTTTCCCTATTAGATTGGGCCTGCCCAGCAGTGTGTTTTGACCCCCCCTTCTGGGGGCACTTTTTTGGTCTGCCACGAGCCATTGGACCTAGCTTTTGCTATATTCCTGACGGCTCATTGGTGTGTATTTGCCCGGACTCGCCCTTGGTTATGCTGTTTGAACAAATTGGAACTTTTTTATATATTGGTTCACTGACCACGCCCCTTTTGCCCTCCGTTCATGATATATTCGATACTCTGTCAGCCGTTAAATTTCTTACTTGGCCGTGGTTTCCTACTAACCTGCTTGCCGACTCGAGGTACATCCCTAATGCCTGACTGACAGATATAGGGTATATCCTCTACTATCTCTTCTACAAGAAGATTCCAGAGTATCTGACATGACTGGATGTACTGTTTTTTAATACATTGATCCACCATTAACATCGAAATGCGTTGGATCTTTTTCTGCCATCTTCCTGGCAGATCAGTGGTCCTTTTTTAAATGCTATTTTCTCTCATTTTGTATGTTCAAACCAGCATTATTTGTTGTCTCATTATATGTATTTTACATGTCCTTCATTGTAATCAATTATTTTTGCTGTGTCAATTAAAGATATTTTTGTATTTATATGTACTATGTTTTTTTGAGGAGTTGGTCTTCCCGTTCAAAGTCCTGAGGGGTTTTTTTCTTATTGGAAAGGTTTCGGCCCAGAGGATCGATCTTGGGTCCCAGCACGTGATCTTCATGCTAACCGACTTAAGAAGAAATTCCATCTCCGTTATCCAAGTAAGTCTGGGGGTGGAGGAGCAACCCCTTGAGGAGGGGGGGGGGTACCGTCAGTACTAGGATCCCTTTATCCCTTTAGGACCCACCAGAGGTCACCTGACTCAGCCTTTACCTGGGAAACAACGGTGATTGGCCAGCTCACCTTTAAATCACCTGTATCAGCATAAGATCAGTGCTCATTAAAGGATTGTTACCTTTGTGTGCTACTGCTAGAACCAGCTGTTATCTTCTCTGTATATTTTGTGTATGACCTGGCTAGTTTTGACCCTGCTTTGCTCGCTTCTGATTCGGTACTTTTTGGACTCTGATCTTCCTGTGTATGACCCAGCCTACCTAGACTACGCTTTACCTGATTCCACTGTAGTGTTAGACTCAGCATTACTACTTGGCTGCCCAGCCAAACCTCCTGTTACATCTGCAGCGGTGGACAAGTTCCAGCCAACCTCCTGTTTAATCTGCAGCAAGTGGACTACAAGTTCGAGCCAACCTCCTGTTTCATCTGCAGAAAGTGAACTACAAGTTCTAACCAACCTATACCTTCATCTGCAGCGAAGCTACAAGTCCCTACAGAATTGCTCTGGGTACGTGCTCTTGTTCACTGTACTCTGCATAGTCAGACATTTGAATTTCTTACCTGGTATCTGCTCCTAGCCTGACAATTGTAAGCTCTAATGAGCAGGGCTCTCTGATTCACAACTGCATTAAATTGTATTGTAATTGTACTGTCTGCCCTGATGTTGTAAAGTGCTGCATAAACTGTCTGTGCTATATAAATCCTATATAATAATAATAATAATAATAATATGTAGTGCTGCCCTCTTGAGGGTTGCATGAGAAATCAATTCCCCCTTAGTCCTCCCTACTTCCAGAGTCCCCCATCACCCCTGACACTCTGGGTTCACTAATTTTTATGCAATATTATAAGTATTAATATTACAAGAGTAATGGAGACCACACTTGGATTTAATTCAGAAGAGTTTACTTATAATATTTAGAGCTATAACTCTTAAGAGTGAATTGAATATGTAAAGCAACTGTAGATAACTTGTTTGAGCAGAAAAGATATCAGCATAACATATTATAATTGCACACTTTGACACTATTAATAAACAGCATAAGTATAACAAATGAATATGTTCCTTTTTTCTCTAATAGAGCATAATCACATATCTGATTGCCCCATAAATTATATGATAACTCAAGATGTAGATAGGCACAATGAGTGGTAAGAATGTAAAGACTCACTCTAGTACTGCAGCAATTTGAATGAGTGGACTATCAAATATATTAAAACAGCTCAATAAGGCTTGAGAAATATTATTATTGCTCTAGTAGAGTTCAATGTGGTTCAACACAGATACCATTAACCAATAACAATTATTTAACTCAATTCTCCTAATCTAATTCAAAGAGTTCCTTAGGAGATTTCATTTTAACTTTTGGTCATGTGGGAAATGGTTACTGCAAATGCAGAGGCTCCAGTTATTGAAGTTCAGTTCAATCTTCTGCCGGCTTGTTTGGTTCTAAAGTTGGGTACCTCAATAAACTGTGTCCATTAATCCCTGAATTAAGGCACAAAATAGGCAACTTGAGTAAACTTTAGGAAAGAGCCTTGATAATGATTGCTAACTTCAAGTTATAACAACAGTTAAAGAAGGACTTGTGCACAGGATTTTTTGTAATCCAATAGAACAGCTGAATCTGTACTGACAAGGAAGTATAGAACAACAGACTATCCTCAAAGGTAGGCTTCTGCCTGCTCACCACCCTGTTGATCAAAGTAAGCGGTCCAGTTGCTCAGGCTGTGCTGTAAACGCTGGAACTGATGGTATCCACTTGCTCTTTGCTTTAGGGAAATCGGCTTCTACTGCTCTCCCCGCCGTTCTCTCCAGATCGACTGTCACTCACACTGCAGATGTTGCAGAATCTGGAACAATTCAGATGCTGGCATGCTGGTTCCGCTGATCACTCACTGGAACATAGTAGTGTTGCAGCTCACTGGGGTGTCGTGTAAATCTAGCTCGCTGGATCACTTGGATTAGGCCACAGGCCACGATCCGGCTGTAGTACATACACATTGGTCCCCACTGGTCGATCACGCCGCCCAAAGAGACTGGAGCCAACTCCTCCCCCCCACTTAAATAGGTCCTCCCACAAAGCATCATTCCTCCAAAGATCGCTCCCTGCAGCACAGCATCCTGGGAAATTAAGTCCTTCTATAGCAGAGTCCAGAGACCGACTTCCTCTGTAACACTACAAATCCCATAAGCAGTACTTCTCAAATGAACATTCTGTTCAGCAATTTCAACACTAGAGGTGAGTCTCCACAACATCAATAAACATAAAATGTCCCAAGTTAAAGGAGCACTATTTAACTCCTGGCTACAAATATTAATAATGTAGGCTGCAGCAACATTTGGCCTTGAGTACCCTGAAGGGTCAAGTCTCTGCATTGGCCATTCTCTTTTAGACTCCTTTCACACCAGGGGCGCCCGAGCGTCAGCGGTAAAACGTCGGGCGGCAGTGGTGGGCTTTTAACCCCCCCACAAGGGGTTAAATGTGCCGGCTAGCGGCGCTCCCGAAGCAGTATTTAGCCGCTGCGGAAGCGCTGCCCATTTATTGCACCGCTCCTCCACTGCCCCAAAGATGCGGCTTGCAGGACTTTTTTCCCATCCTGTAAGTGCACCACCCTAGTGTGAAAGCACTCAGGCTTTCACACTGGGATGGATGGGGGGGTGGGGTTTCAGGCCCTTTACAGGTGCTATTTTTAGCGCAAAAGGGCCTGAAAAACGTTCTGCTGTGAAAGGGGTCTTAGAGACCACTGGCCACTCAGTCCCTGGTAAAGGCCGTTGTTCAGAGGGTGGTACACCAGTCTCACCTTGGGATCTCAAGTTGATCCTGTTAGCTCTACAGAAGCTCACCCCCCCCCCCCCAGCCCATTTGAAATATTCCCTCAGGTGACCTTACTTGTAAAATAGTTTTTCTTGTGGCTATCATCAAATCAGCTAGACAGTAGGGATGGGCTAACGGCTAACTTTCGCTGTTCGGTGAACATCCGAACAAACGGGATGTACGACCGTTTGTTCGCCCCCCCGAACAGACCAAAATGCAATGTGGCACTGAACAATGCATTGCAAGCCTTGATTGGCTGAAGAAGTGAAAGCTTCAGCCAATCAGGGCACTGAGCACTGTCAGAGTCATGATTGGACACTGTCATCATGACTTTACCTAATCATGGCTCATTTCTGCCCCACAGTATAAAAGTATTCTTTCAATGGCAGCCATTTTCAGTGTGATTTCGGCTGGAGAGAGATAGAACAGGGCTCTGTTCGGTGCTATAAGTTAGCTAGTGTGCTAAACTGTGCTATTTTGCTTCAATTGTCAGTGTAGAATATTAGTTTAGTGTCAGTCTAGGGATAATGTGAGTGTAGTGAGGAGGACCATCATTCAGCTTTGCATAGTGTGTAGCTAGAGTAGGGGCAGCTCAGATAGTGTCACTGTAGTGTAGTGAGACCGTGTCATTCATAGATACATTAGTGTATATGTAGAATAGGGACAGCTCAGATAGTTTCAGTGTAGTGAGACCATGTCAGTAATCTCTACATTAGAGTATAGCTAGAGTAGGGACAGCTCTGATAGTTTCAGTATAGTTTAGTGAGACCGTGTCAGTAATCTTTACATTAGTATATAGCTAGAGTAGGGACAGTTCAGTTAGTGTCAGTGTAGTGACGGTTGAACACCATCTACAGTTGTGTTCAAAATTATTCAACCCCCACTGAAATTGATTGTTTTGGTCGGTTTGACATTGATTATGATCATTCAGTCATCCTGCTTACAATTAAATCAAAGAGGCACGTGTAGGTCAGACAAATATAACATAACATTTATAATGAAATAACCACAAATGTCTTTTCTGAGCTCACATCATTATCAGTTTTATTCAACCCCCAAGTGACATTCAAACTTAGTACTTAGTACAACATCCTTTTACAGTTATAACAGCTTTTAAACGTGAAGCATAGCTTGACACAAGTGTCTTGCAGCGATCTACGGGTATCTTCGCCCATTCATCATGGGCAAAAGCCTCCAGTTCAGTCACATTCTTAGGCTTGCGCACTGCAACTGCTTTCTTTAAGTCCCACCAGAGGTTCTCAATCGGATTTAAGTCTGGTGACTGCGATGGCCACTTCAAAATGTTC
>BLSH010130462.1:191266-205087 GCA_018402905.1 Glandirana rugosa | reverse complement strand
ACTTCGGAGTGTTAAAGGAAATATTTCTGAGTCCGACAGAGGTAAAGTCTTCCATGGAGAATGTACCCGTTCTTCACTCGGTAGAATCTTTTTACCAGGTGGTGTTGTTTCTACCGACTCTTAAACAGCCTACCGCCATCAAGGTGTTGTTTTAAGTGTCTATAGTAGAAGGTTCCACATAGTCCCTGACCTATTCCGGATTTGTTTGGGATCAAGAACGAGGATAACGATTATACTGTCTATGTCCATCACGTACTTAAACGTATTGAACGTGTTCGTAATTTGGCCAATTGTCAATGAATCCAGCTTCAGCTGTAAGGTGCTTCAAGTTGATCTTTGAGCTTGGAACTTGGTTTCTGTGTTTTGCTGTTAGTTTTGTTTACTGTGTTGCCCACTACTGCTTGGGGACTGTCAGGAAAGGTGACATGTACCCGGGTGCATAGTTATGCACAGACGTGGAATAACTGTTAACCGGTTTAATGCTTGTGCAAGTTATGCAAATTCATGCACTACCTGTATCTGTCATATTAGCAATAGGAGCAAGAACTAGGGTTTGTTTAGGCCTTATCCAGTCCCTGATACACCTTGGAAGATGATATCTGTGAATTTTGTTGTGGAACTACCGCCATCCGACAAATTCTCAGCCATCTTTGTTGTGGTGGACCATTTTTCTAAGATGGCTCACTTCTTGCCCATGTAAGAGGTACCTTCTGAAATGGAGACAGCCTGAGTCTTTATAAAGGAAATTGTGAGGCTTCATGGTGTTCCTAGGAACATAGTCTCTGATCGAGGGGTCCAGTTTGCATGGAATTTCTGGAGAGCGTTCTTTGACAGGAGGAAAAGGGGAGGCCTAATTCTGAATCAAGGTGAGCAAGTTTGGCTATCTACTGCCAATCTGAAATTGGCATGTTCAATCAAAAAGCTTGGTCCCAAATTTGTAGGACCATTTCCTGCAAAGAGAAGAATTAATGATGCGTCCTATGAATTAAGATTGCCAGATTCAATGAAGGTTCATCCTGTATTTCATGTGTCATTACTAAAATCTGCAGTCCCAAATCTCTTTCCAGATCGAGACTTGGGCCCTCACGAAATGGTGATTATTGATGGAGAAGAGGAGTATGAAGTGGAGGCCATTTTAGATAGTAGGAAAAGGAGGAATCAGCTCCAATATTTGGCATGGAAAGGCTACGGGACTGAGGAAAATGAATGGGAACCAGAGTCAAATACTCACACCAAGCAACTAATTCAGGCTTTCTGCCCCAGGTAACCTGGAAAACTTGTGCGGCATCCTGAGGCTGTCTGTAAGGGGGGGGGGGGCAGTGTTAGGAAAGGCAAAATGTGCATAGGTGCATAGTTATGCGCAGGCGAAGAATATCTGTTTGCCGGATTCATCCACATGTGCGCACAAGCCCGCCACTAGAGTGCTGTCTTTTGGGCTATTTAAACATCACTGCTGCAGTAGGACCTTACATTATGGTTTACAGCATCCTGCTATCTGCTACCTGTTCCTGTGTTTGATCTTCGGTTGCTCTCCTGATCCATCTGACCACACGTGAACTCTGCTGGAATCGACCCCAGGCTTGCCCTTTGACCACATCTCTGCCTGACAATTCTGCCTGTCTGCTTTACTGTTGCCAACTCCGGCCTGAACCTGCCATTGTGCTATATGCTGGGTATCCAGTGCACCTCTGTGCAGAGGAAGGGTGGGCTCCCGTCAGGTTCACCTGCCCTCTGCCTATCCATTATAATGAACGTGCATGTGCTTCCACTGTGGATGGTCTCAAAATTAGAGTTAGAGTTAGGACCACAAATAATACTGGGGTGCTGTGAAGTGGCTCTGCAGCTTATACATGTATTTGCAAATGTGTGCAAACTATAAACCCTTTTTTTTTAACGCATACTGTTTAGACAGAATAATTTGGTTGGTTGCAGGCTGGTTGATGAGTTGAGCTTGGAATTTTCTTTGGTTTTGTTTGACACGTGTCGCCCTTCCATGTGCTCCTTGATGCAAAGGGCAGTTATAGGTGGGGCAGTGGCCATTTGTTTGTACTGTTGGAATAATGGTGAGGGGATGCACCGCACACCTTTGCTGCCATTGTGCTATATGCTGGGTATCCAGTGCAACCCTGTGCCTTTAAGGAGGGGTGGGCTTTCTCTAGGCTCATCTGCCCTCTGCCTATCCATTATAATGTATGTGCTTCCACTGTGGAGGCTCTCAAAATTTAGAGTTAGGACTGCAGATAATACTGGGATGATGTGAAGTGGCTCTGCAGCTTATGCATGTGTAGTGCCCCCTGACCTCCAGAGGCATGGTAATGAGCCCCAGAGACAGGGAGGGCTGACATTTCACCTCAGGATGCAGGTTGCTAGGCATGGTGGGTGGCGCACAAGGTAGACAGTTAAAGAAAAGAAGGATGCCAGTCACTGTTATGCTTGAACAAAAAAGAGTTTATTGCTCACAACAGGACAAACATGGGAGAGAGGGGGTAGGGCACAGGACACCCTTAGTCAAATAAAGTAACAGACTAGCAAACCAACAGACTCCTTAGGCAAAACAAGTAGAAAAGGTAGACAGTAGTACCGAAAAAGAGCCTTTAAATTGAAATCAGCAATCTGTACTTTTGTAGAGACAGCTGTCTCATATAAATACTGAAAAAAAAAACTCATGAAGTAGGGCAACGAAGGAGGGCAGGAATTCTCTGGATGATTCCGTCTTGATGTAAGAGTAACCTCTGTTACTTCATCTCTGGTCTCCATATTTTCCTTCATGCCTCCATGTAGTGAACAGGCTCTCCCTTGCAGAGCCTTGAGCACATGGCTAGGCCTTAGGCTTCAGGCCTACCCAGCAGCAACTGTTCCTCACACATTCACCCCAGACTGCAGACCGGGTGGGAGAACCCTGATCACTTGACCTCCCCAAATATTTATACTATTTCCCAGCATCCTCAGTGGCCAGAGAACTCCTACTGATTGGCTGAGAAAAGTATGCATATTCATAACCTAGCTTTACTGTAGATCATCATATTAATGCCAAAGGTAACAGTGCTACCCACTGACAAAAGGGAGGAACTGAAGCTAAACCAGGCTTAGAAGAAAAGCCAAAAGATCATGAAGCCTACAAATCAGCCAGGCTAGCTACCACATAGCACATCTAAATTTACCAGTAGCCCCTGTTTAAGACAAGGGTGCTACACATGTATTTACAAATGTGTGCAAAATAAACCCCTGTTTTAACACATACTGTTAGGAAGGATAATTTGGTTGTCAGGCTGATTGGTAAGTTGAGCTGGGTTTGGTTTTGTTTTTCCAGTCTGAACCTGAATGTTCTCCTGCCTGCTGCCCTGTTCCTGATGTGCCTTCTAGTTTCTGACCCGGCTTGCCTGATCCTGCTCTGTGTCTTGCCGATGACTTGCCAGCCTGCCAAGTGTCTACTGTCTGTAACCTGCCAAGTGCCTGCTGCCTGTGACCTATCAGCCCTCCAAGTGCCTGCTCATTGTCTAACAGTAACCTGCTGCCTGCCTTTTCTGCTACTCTGCGTTATAGTCCAGCCTGCATTCAAGACTTATTATTTGCAGCAGTCAACTCAAGAACCACCAGGCACTCATGTAACTTCAGGCTATTGTGCCTCCTGTTGCTCTACCAAGGGCTACCGAGTCAGAGGTGTAAGAGAATGCCTTCCTCTCCACGTCAGGCTCCATCACCAGGTACGTGACAGGGACATCCTATGTCCATGGTTTAAAGGAGTCCTGTACTGTCCTGTACTGTATGATTAAAAAAATAAGGATTTTTTACTTGCTTTTCTAGGCCACAATGCAAGACTGGGAGAGACTAGTCAGGTTTGACCTTACCCTACTAATAATAATTAGAGTGTGCTTTTTCAGAGCCACAAGCCAGAAAAACTGAATTGATTAGATAAACAATATGTACTCCTTGTTTGCCAGGATTGCATGATGTCAGAGCGTGATCCAGCAGACTTGATCTGGGATAAAAATCACACAAATGTCTTTTTTTCTCTGAATGTAGTTCTAAACAATTGTAAAAATTTGATGCAGACTTCTTTAAACCTTTTTGCTATTCCACTATTTCAGGGGGAGAGAGCAGGAAGGTTACATGTGAAAAAAAAATTAGAGCTATTTAAAGAATGAAAAACTGAACAGTTTTGAAGGACACCTTTTAATCCCTTATTGGATAGGTCACAATTTTTGGACAGAGAGAGAGGGGTATCAGATTGCACTTTAAAATCTAAGATTTGTGTCTTCTTTTGAAAACAAAAAATTGTAACAGTTGTACAGCACAGTTATTAAGACTTTATAGACAGACCACAATTTAATGGGCGATTGAACAGATACTTAGCATCTATAAAAAAATGTTTCTTTTTTGAACACTGACAATGGAAAAAGCACAGTTAAAATGCCCACTTGAACAGACGTCAATTTTTAAGCGGTTGAGCAGACATTTATAACCCATAAAATTATCAGTGTCTTTATTTTTGACGAGGGAATAGCATACAAGTTTGCACTACAGCTAGAAAGCTTATTTGAACAAGCTGCAATTTGTGAGAGATTGAACCAGCATTTAGCATCTGGAAAAAAATTTAACTTATCGTTTTTGGAAACGGACAATGGAAACAACAAAGTTTTCACCACAGCTAGAAAGCCTGTTTGAACAGGGCAACATTAATGAGAGACTGAGCAGGTATTTAGCACTGCTAAGAAAATAAGTGATTGTTTTTGGACACGGGCGATAAAAATAGCATACGGGTTCGCACCACACCTTGAAAACCTGCTTGAACAGGCTACAAATTCTGATTGTTTGAGCAGCATTGTTTCATTGTTTGAGCAATAGGAAATAAAACAATATTGTGTGTTTTGTGCAAACTAGATAGATAGAGAAAGTCTACAGTTTACCAACACCCCTAACAAGCTGATGTGGAGAGTCCACACATTTGGAGGGATAGTGCAGGCAGGCATTTTACATCAGGAAATTGTTTATCAGTGCCTTTTTGGACACTGAAGATGAAAACAGCATACAACTTTGCAACACAACTTTGAAGCCTTTATTGCCAAGGTTGCAGTTTATGAGTGAGAGAATAACCAGAATGAAATTTTCCCCCAAATTTTACAGATGCACACCTTTTTAAACTTTCTTAGACGAGAGAGAGAGAGAGAGAGAGAGAGAGAGAGAGAGAGAGAGAGAGAGAGAGAGAGAGAGAGAGAGAGAGAGAGAGAGAGAGCGAGAGATGCACCTTTTACTTATTTCTTCCTTTTCAGAAGATGGAAAAATCATGGAAATATTTAATTAAATTAGTATGTATATTTGTGGAGATGTGATATAAATGTTATGCATAAATATACTAAAGAGAGTGCAGCGCATAAATCTCAAAGTGCATTAATCAAGGAAGTAAAAATAAATAGTGCTCTTCCACCTTTATTCTAACAGCCAAAAGTCCCATAGAAAGTGAAACTTCCATGCTGGATAATAAATTCCAGTGTTGATATTCATTCACAGTGCAATATGAAGTGCCAATATTACTCCACCCAAATGCACTCACCAGATGATTAATAGGCATCAGCATATGATTTCAGCTTTTTACCAAAGTGCATGGAATCCACCAATGAGCCTCCGCTTCCAGATTGCCTCCATCCAAAAAAAGACACTCGTGATATCATAAACTAATAATGCACCAGCTGCTCCTCTGTAACATGAACGTGTGATTGAATGAAATTATTCCTGACCCAAATCTGTGTCCCAAATCTGAAGATTTATCTGCTTGTAAATGTCATGTACCAAATTCAACCCCAATTGTCAGATTACAGACAGGCTGGAACTTCTTGTCTGTGAACTGTAATATTAGAGAAGATTTAGCGACACTGGTA
Source organism: Glandirana rugosa (assembly GCA_018402905.1). Taxonomy (NCBI): domain Eukaryota; kingdom Metazoa; phylum Chordata; class Amphibia; order Anura; family Ranidae; genus Glandirana; species Glandirana rugosa. The sequence goes on along the minus strand of BLSH010130462.1, from coordinate 199,211 downwards.
TCACCAATGATGTATTTGAAGAGATATCCGTATGCCATTGGAGTTATAAATATTATGCAGATTTCAGACAGAGAAACTATTCCTTGTTAATGGGAGGCCAATTAGGAGATAGAGAGTCTGCCTATTTCAGCCTGACCATTAGTATACATATTTTTAACATAATCAATTCAAATCTCTGGCTAACACCATGACCTGAGAGAAACATTTCTGCAGAGCACAGTGTAATGATATCAGGTGCGGGACAGACAAAACTCCACCATTTTGTCACAAGTATGCCATGACAGTTCTAACGTAGGACAAAACCCCTCATTCCTCATCCCCCCTCCCCTCAACTTAGGAATTTCTGGGTCCCTTGACCAGGCTCCAAGAAGTCTGACTGTGTTTGCCAGGCCTGATCATAAACCAATAAGGCTGGGTTCACACCTATGTGAATTGGATGCGGCTTACACCGCATCCAATTTGCATGACACTTGAAAGAACATCGCTTTCTATTGTACCTGTTCACATATGTCCGGTACAGCTGGGGTGCGGATTCAGTGCTAATTGAAAAAGAGTCCTGAACTGATACTGATGTAAACCTGACCTGATCCTGATCAAAAACTGACCTGAAATGCTGAACAACTACTTTGTCAATTAGCTGTGAAAACAGACCTTCAATTCGCACCGCAATGGCGTGAATCCAGCCTAAATCAGACCCATTAAGAGACAGCACAGGATACCTAAGATAAGGATCAGCCATAATTTCCCTCAGGCAGCTGTGATCTTCCAGAGACCCTGAATCAACTTTAAAAGGTAAAAATTGTACCCACATTTCATAACTCCAGATAGGAACGTGACATCTTAATAAAAAGTATATATCTGAATGCAGAAATTCATCCTGACTAAAACAAACCCAAATGTTAATGAATTTAATTATAAGGGAAACCACTGCTAGTTTCGCCTCTTCCCCGGGTAACGGAGAATGCCAAGTCTGTTGTGTTTGGAGTTATTGTGATGCACTGTGCATGCTGAGCTTGAACTCCTTAATGGTGGGTTTGCACAATAATCCCATCCCGAGATATGGTTTTTATCCTGCAAATTGCATATTAGGGAGAGTTGTTATTTCATGGTCCGCCTTGGACAACCCTTGGGCCCTCCTTACCCATGTGAGTGGTCAGAGGCATATGGCCCCACCCCCTAGCCTTCAGAGAAAAAGGAAATAGACTGGACAGTGGAGAGTTCTCAGCTTACCATCAAAGAATGAACATCCGAGAACCTGTGGACTCATCAATGAATCTCTCATTGATCACGGACATTTAAATGCAAGTAGTTTTTCTCCCCCTTCCATTCTGTCTTATCTCTTTGCTGCTGTATATCCACTTCACCCCCGGAAGGATTTCCCACGTTTGGACCAGAGCACTTTTTGCGATTCGGCACTGCATCGCTTTAACTGACAATTGCGCGGTCGTGCGATGTTGTACCCACATTAAATTTGCGTCCTTTTTTTCCCACAAATAGAGCGTTCTTTTGGTGGTATTTGATCACCTCTGCATCATTTCTGATCGCCGCTATAAAAAAAAAAATTGCGACAATTTTGCAAAAAAAACAAAAACAAACAATACTTACTTTTTGCTAAAATACAAATCCAAAAAAAAATAAAAAAATTTTTTTTTTCATCAGTTTTGGTCGATTTATATTCTTCCTCATATTTTTGGTAAAAAAAAAACGTAATCTGCGTTTATTGATTGGTTTGCGTAAAGTTGCCGCGTTTACGAATGCTGACAATTCATTTCTGGGGTTTTTATTTTTTTATTTATTTTTACTAGTAATGGCGGCGATCTGCGGTTTTTAGCGGTACTGCGATATTGCAGCGGACATGTCGGACCATTTTGACACTTTTTTGGGACCAATGACATTTATACAGCGATCAGAAATTTAAATGTCCACTGATTACTGTATAAATGTCATTGGCAGTGAAGGGGTTAACCGACAGGGGGGAATCTAGGGGTTAACTGTGTTCCCTAGGCTTGTTCTAACTGTGAGGGGGCTGGTCTGTTATGGGCATAAGAGATCTAACTGATCCTAGTGACAGGGATCAGTAGATCTCTTATGTCCCCACTGACAGAGCAGGGAACCACCGCGTTCCCCGTTCTTTTGCTCTAGCAGCTCATCACGGCTCGCCGGCAGACATCGGGTCCACCCGAGCCGCGGGCACACTTCTCCAGAGTGCAACGGGCAGAAACGCGCGCCGCCGACGGCGCGCCCTCTAGCTGCCACTCTGCAAATCGCCCTCTATTTACGGCGATTCACGGTACACATCCACACTGCCACAATAAATATACTGCGCGTGGTGTGGAAGTGGATATTATGTCTCTAATTGCTTTGTAACACCATTTTTTCCGTAAATATTTTACTGCACTAAACTTGACCTTTTCATTATTAAACCTTATTCTGAAAAGTGTTAATATTTTCCCTAAAGCTCTTAATGCAAGTTATAATGAACCTGTTCCTTTGAAGAGCGCTAATGTTTAGGATAACTCATCTAAATATACCTGCCTGTGGTGACAGCGTGTGTTACAGGTGGTTATTCTAAAATCATAATTGGTATTGCTAATTGTTGGAGACCTAACACTCCGGATCAAAGGTTAGTGGTGGCAGAAAAAGGGTTAATTGCTTGAATTAGTCCAGTAACAATCGCTCTCAGGCGGCTGGCACTTAGACGATGGTCCCGCAAGCTGGAGAATCTTTGTGCAGAAAGCAGCTGAGAGTGGTATTGTTACTTTAGTGACAAGCGTGGTGTGAGATCAAGGGGGTCCCCGGTTACCCATCGGGGAGGAGGGCAGCGATCTGATACCCGCGTTTGTCACACACAGGATGGATCCTGCTTTAAAAAAACATTTCCCGTGTATGCAACATGTTCAGTTATGCAAAAATTGGGTTTTGGCTAGTGATGGTGCCCAAACACCGTAACCCTACAGATAAATGCCTGTATGTCACAGGATGGATTATTTTAAACAAATTCACAATATTTGTAACTGTGAAACAGCTGCTAATACATTTAGGGTGCCGCAATAAAATTGCTGTTGCAAAGAACAGCATGATTGGCAGGTGATGTTAACAATGGCAGGTAGAAGAATGTGCCAATGCTGGCTGGGTCTTGATGATAAAGGTGGTAGCATGTGAACAATTTTTTTGTGGCCTGTGGCGTAGGATGGAGCAAAAAGAAATTTGGAAAAATTCAGGATCCCCAAATATTTAATTAGCAGCATCTGCATCCATAGCTGATGCTGATCTAAAACTGGTTCATTTGTTCAATTGTCAGCCATCAACAGTATCCTTGAACAGATTCTTTTGCTGTCACAAAGCCTCCTTCAGGGCAGCCCAATTGCATACGGGGCAAGCTTTGACCAGTGGTCCATCCTCGTGAACCAGTTGTTGAGGGAGCTATCCATTGAGAGGGTGTTTGGATCTTCTCTTGCCCCCAGATAATCAGCCACAATGTTATGTAGCAACCACTGAGAGGTGTTGGCAGCAAACAGCCCTGGGCACTGAGGACTGAACTTTTTTTAAATAAACGCATCACTCAGGTAGCCACCTCCTCAATTACTTATTCTTTGAAGTACAGGAGGCTCTAAGACACTTTTCTGTGAAGCATTATCCTGCCAGACTTTGAAAATTAGTGACAGAGGTAACGTCCTTTGCATCCTTTAAATGTTTCATTCTCTGCTCCCTTTGCAAGGGCAGAATGAACTCTGTGACCTTACTCCCCTTATATTTTGGATCAAGGAGGTTTGCCAACCAGTTACTTTTCCTCTCCTTGATGCTACAAATCCTAGCGTCCCTTTGCAGTTTCTGGAGCATGAAGGAGCCCATGCAATACAAACCTCTAAAGGTGGAGGAACCTGATTCATCATGGTAGCTGAGGAAGGCCTTGTCCTGAGCGACCCCTCCCCCCAGCCACTTACTGCTCCAAGAGGCATGAAACACACCCCTGGAAGACTGCCCCATGTCATCTTCAGCCTCAATACCTCCATTACAACCATACTCCTCCTTCTCCGTTGCCGGCTGTGACCTTCTCTTTTTCCTGCCACTCTGCCTTGAGCACTCTGCCCATGATGACATGCAGTGTGTGCTCCAGCAAAAACACAACTGGTACAATATTGCTACATTATTACGGCTCACCATTCTTAACGATGACGATACAGTGCAGTCCTGTATCAGCAGACGCTGGCATGGAGAAAACCTCCTCCTCCAAACCTTTCCTTGTGCCTCACTCACACAGGTACTGATCGATGGCCTTCTGCTGTATATACTGCCACTGCAGCAAGGCCAAAGTCAAATTCCATTTGAAATGGTTACAAACTCTTCTGGCCGGTTTCAGAGGATCTTCCCGTCCAGGGTACCTAGCCACGAATCGCTGCACCACCAGACTGAGGACATGTGCCAGGCAAAGCACTATCCCTGCCAGAGGGTGGACAGCAGGTTGGTGCCATTGTCATACACCAACATTCCTGTCATAAGATGCCACAGAGTTAACTATCTCTGGGCCTGCCCCTGCAAAGCTCAAGGAATCTCTACCCCAGTGTGGCTCCATTCCCCTAAGCATACAGCTGCAGCACTATATTGCATCTTTTAGCTTGAGCTGTTGCATAGCCTCCTGAACGTTTAAGGGTGAATGGTGGATCAGAGCAGAAGAGGGTATTGAGGAAGAGATGGAGGTGGAAAGGGCAGGTCTGATACTGTCATCATTGGCTGTAAGGTGATGTGTCCTTTCTGGTATTTGTCTCGGATGCCAGCAGAGTCGATGATTGGGTATATGAATATGAATGATATAGAGCATGTCTACCCATACTTTCTGCATCACATGTCTGTGGCCATGTGGACCTTGCTGCTGATTGCATGGTATTGCCATGCTTGATACACTGGCAGCAGACACATAGCAATATAATAATGGTGCTGAAAAAGGGACAACAGTGCCCTGCACCTGTGGAGCTCTGCCATCCAGTGGATCAGGGTGACTGCCCCCTCCACTTCTCTGCAGGCTTCCCCAGGATGACATCCTGCCTCCCTGGGGTTGTGTCTCTCTGTCTTTTTCCTCCCCTGCTCTAGTGGGCCCCCAGGTATGATTAGAGGCCTTATCATTTCCTCGCCCATCAATAAAGCTAACTTGGCATTATGCTCTGGCTATAGTAAATACCACTGCCAATTGGTTCTCGCTGCCTGGTGTCCTGTCCCTCTATGTTCACATTGCTCTCCTCTTCAGCCACAGGGTTAATTAATTGCTGTGCATGCTCTTGTAGCAAGTGGCTCATGCTGTGCTCAAATAATTCAGCCAACTCCTCTGAGAGTTGTGGGCCAGCAAGCAGCAGGAGCAACTGTGGATGTGAAGGCAGAATAGGGCACTTTGGCAGCTGGGGTGGTTAGCCCTTTCACCATCAACTACGCATTCTCTGGCTATAAGACATGAGGAAGTGCTCTGTCTTCAAATGATGCATCACATCCACAACCACTGCTTTGGCCTGTGGACACAGAGGCTGTACACCCCCTCACAGGGTTGCCAACCCTACACAACTTTTTTTACTGATTAAACATGAAAAAATTACTGACAGGGTGTATTTTTTTACAGACAACCTTAAATATGACGGACGCTCCTATTCGAAAACAAGACAATGAACATTTAAACAATGTGTATACATTAACACTACCCATAGCAAGTAAAATGCTTGTTTTTTTACAATTAAAAAGTCAAAACAGCGTGATAAAATGCAAGTGTGACTAGGATTATGAAAGACCTGGGGAACCTTGGGATGGAGGAGAAGAACAAGTTATGCAGTGCACAAAGTGTGCCATGACAAAGGGTGCTCATGGTCAGGTTAAGCAGTGGAAGGGGTTTAAAGAAGGATGATTAAACAGAACCTGAAGCTATTCTCTGCATTTACTGCCCACATATGCCACAAAATACTCCTAATCACTGTGCCACAATTAGGGATCAGCAAACAATTTAGTCCGAAATGTGGCTGTTCGGGCATTTGTATGAACACCCAAACTTATACCTGTTTGACCCCCTGTTTGGTAGGAGTTGAGTATCATATATAGAAGCTGTAATTGTTCCTGCTGTCACTGGCTTCTTGCACCTGCTGTGTCCCTAAGAACAGCTGACATCACTGGGAATCCCTGTCATTAAAGCAAAGGGGCAGAGAACCAAATCACTGCTCAAATTTGGCCACTGGTACTTTTCCTTCATTTACTGCACCATCCTACTTCTCACTGCTTCATTGCCCCTTCAATATTCCATCCTCCCCTTCACTGCCTGCCCCACTCTTAACCCTCTACCCCCCCTCCTCACTGTCCCATCCCTCTTTTCACCATCCTGTCCCCCTCTTCAAAACCCTGTCACCCCTATAACGTCCTTGTCCCCTATTTCTCCATCTTGTCCTCCTCTTCACAGTCCCATCCCCCTCTTCAACCCCACCACCTTTCTTATTTTCCTGTCCCAGTCTTCACTACCCTTTCACTGTCTTGTTGCCCTCTTCACTGCCCTGTTCCCCTCTTTACCTCTCCAGCCCCTTCTCCACCCCTTGTACCCTTCTTCACAGTCCCATCCCAATTTTCATTCCCCACCCCCCTCTTCACCTCATTTCACCGTTCTGTCCCTCTCTTTACTACCCTTTCACTGCCTTGTCACCCTCTTCACTGCCCTGGCCCCTTGTTTACTGCTCCATCCCCTTTTTCACCCCCCCCTTCCCTCTTTTTCCCTACCTTCTTCCTCTAGAAAACCCTACCCTCCTCTTCACTGCCTAGTCTTCCTCTTAATCGCCCTGTCACCGTCTTCACCACCCTACCCCCCTTTGCACCCCCTTTCCCTCTGCACTTACAAAAACCTTCAGCTCATCAGAAGTTACAACAGGTGTTGCAATGCTTAACATAATGGTCAGTGTCAGATGGTGCCAAATGAGTTTGCAGTATAATACACTGTATTCTGTATCACTGTAGGGGGCGGGGGGTAGAGAGGAGGGAGAGGGAGAGAGAGTGGAGAGGGGAGAGAGTGGGAGGAAAAAGAGAGAGGAGGAGGAGAGAGAAAGGGGAGAGAGGTGGAGGAAGGAGATGAGAGAGAGTAGTGTTCAATATACAGAAGGCTCACTCACCAATTATGGCACCCCTAGTTAGGGATAAGACAGGGGGCAGAGTGCGGGGCTCCGCGGACACAGGAAATAGGACGGTAGGTGGAGTGTAGAGCTAGGTGGACAAAGGTGATAGGATGGGAAGTAGATCAGATTATACAGCCTCTGTTCTCTACATGCAGGGAGACCAGTGCCTGGAGACTTTTAGCCACAGGGAGTTGATAAAATGCTTTTGCTGACAGCCTCTGTATTTTCATGGACAGTAGCTCCTGTCCATGGACTTTTATGGAAAATAAGGATGTTTTGCAACCTGGCCTCCTCATAGCTGCAAATAAATTTCTGCTTCTCCCCGTAGGCCTGTCAGACATGATGCTGATGTGAGAAAAAAAAATGAAATTTGTTTTATTTTTTCAAAATAAAACGAACATTACAAAAGGACACTCAAACAACCACAATAAAAAAAATGAAAGAAAACGTAACTCGAAATAAAATAAATCCGAATTAAAACAATACCTTAAAACAATTAAAAAATGCCCCAGTCGTCGTCGTTTCCCTCTAACTTAGACAAACACAGTAGTGTTGTCAACGGGAAACAAATGTCACCTCGTCACGTCTAGTAACTCCACGACAGATAAGGTCTTTTCCTGCTGTCAAATGTCCCGTGGGTTCGTGGTGAAAAGAGGGTGTATCGTAAAGGTTATCGACGTTTATTTTCATCCCTTATTCCGGGCGAGATAGTCGTAGTACAGACTGTCCGGATGCCCCTCTTCGTCTTTAAATAAACGTCGATACTCCTCCGGTCCAACGTTTTGTAGGAATAAAAGGTATTTTCAGGTACCTGTCCT
>BLSH010130462.1:175013-191162 GCA_018402905.1 Glandirana rugosa | reverse complement strand
TTTTTTGCTTCTTAGATGAGCATGTATTGAACTTCTAGACAGAAGAAGAGAAGAAGGAGCATGGGAGAGGGGGAGGAGTAGGGGTAGTGCGGCTTGTATGCTGGGGGTTGGGGGTGGGGGGGAGAAGGCATCATGGATTTCCTGCAAAACGGTCGGGGGGTCTACCGTGTCTGACAGTACTATTACCTACTTGCTGTTTCAGGAGTGTTAATGAAACTATTAATGTCCCACTCAACCTTTAGGTCAAACGGAACTTAAGTTTTTAAAACTGTATATCGATTACATTCCAAATGGGAAAATTTTCTTCTGAAAAAGCTCCCCCTCCAATGAGGTGAAAACTTGTCAATGGTTAGAAATGTAGTACCAACAGGGTTTTTCCATGATATTTGGCATAATGCTTGGGCACACTGTGATTTAAAGCCCCAGATCTAACATTAGAATTATGCTCCTTTAATCTTGTTTGCAGCTTCCTGATAGTCTTACTGACATATTGATACCCACATGGACAAATAATCATACAGACCACATTCTTTGTATTACATGTTATAAAAGACTATATCATAAGGTTTAGTCATGTGCTTAGAGGAAAAGAACTCTAGTTTTCTACCTTTGAATTTATTTACCCTACACACTTCACATTTGTGACAAGAATAAAAACCTTTAAGACCAAAGAAGAATTGAGGCTTTTTAGGGGGATTCATGACATTGGGTGCCACTACAATTTTTAGAGATGGCGCACCCCTATAAACTGCATCTAGTCACTCCAGAATCAACGGGTCCAAAACTGGGTCATTTTTTAAAACTGGCCCATATTTATTGACAATCTTTTTATTGGCCCTATGCTGAGCCAAATAAGACGTATTGAAGGCCCAGTTAAATGTATCCAAATCAGAAATTTTTCTATCCAGCTTAGTCAGTAAACCATCACTGTCCCTAGATGCCTCTTCATTTACAACTAAATCTACATTTATATCTCTTCTCAATGAATCTCACCCTAGTGCAAGCACAGCACCCAGTCCTTGAAAACTGGCATCAGTGTAAACACTAAAAGGCTTCATATAATCAACGTTTGTCAAAAGAGGAGCCGTGATCAAACGCTCTTTGAGGGCTTTTTCTTGGCAGGCTGCCCATTAGCTTGGACTGAAGGAGATAGCATGCCCCTTTTCTGGGTTGACTATCCACAAAGCAACTGTGTAAGGTGGGACGCACTCTAGGCAAATTTGAGAATGATGCATCAATAGTAGCCTACCGGCCCCAGAAAAGAACATAGTTATTTCATAGTTTTGGGGGCTGGCTAATTTTGTATAACCTGTTGCTAGAGACAACCCTCCAGTCTTCGCCACATGTCCTAAGTCCTGTATCCAGCTTTTCATCAGATGGCTTTTACTTGGCCTCAATTTTAATCCATACTGCATCTAACCAGTGAAAACACAATTAAGAGGTTGAATTCTAGTCTCAAAAGTCTTTGAAAAGATAATAATGTCATCCAGATGAATGAGAACGATTTCAAAGTTGAAATCCCTATGATTCTCTGAATGGTACTTAGGGCATTTGTTAGGCCCAAGGGCATTTGATTAAATTTGTACATTCCTAGAGGAGTGATAAAATTGGCCTTTTTCCAATTCTCCTCTCTGACAGGCACTTGCTAGTAGCCACTGGTTGAATCCAAAGTTGAAAACTACATGCCTGTCCTAAAGCCATAATGATTATTTTACCTGTGGCAGAGGGTAGGAACCTCGATCAGTACATACATTTAGTTTCAAATAATCCACACAGAAGCGCAGACTCCCCTCTTTCTTCTGGACTAGGACTATAGAGGCAGTCCATGGGCTCTGAGTATAAATGTGTGGTACCCCCGCACTGTCAAAAAGGTGGTATGTGCTAACTGCTGCAGATACTGTGTTAACCAATCCAATAGTTAAATGAGATTGATAAAAAACCAAAGATTGGTGCTGCGTTGTCAGTTGAAGAGTGATCCAAATGTGCTATCCGGTTAGGATGTGATTGCCAATAGATATGTAAACTGTGGTTGTGAATCAGTACATGAATAATTTGTAGAACTGGGTGTGATAAATGAATTAAAAAAAAAAGAAAGAAAGAAAATTGTTACACTGTCACCTGAAGAGTGATCCAAATATACAAACCGGTTGGGATCTGATAGCTAATAAATGTGTTAACTATGTTTGTGAATTGACCAATTCAATAATTAAATGACTCCTGATGAAGTCACGTGATCGTGACGCTACGTTGAGTTTTGAGCTACAGACAGAGACCGGAAGAGACATTGGTAGATGAGCTTGTCGCTCGTGGATTGGCATATGTGTTTTTAACCAAAAAAAGTAAGTGTAATGAGCTGCTTTGTGTAATAAATTGATATTTTAAACAATATCATGCTATGGGCAACTCCTCTTTCATTTAACATCCAGGTACTGGCAAAGACCCCCCTGGAGCACCATAGAGGAAGACCATTCACCATAGAGGTTTCCTAGCTTGACTACCCCCACCAGGACATCTAGAGGCTGGCGGCCCCACACCAACCCCTAAAGGACTTCCTTCATATGTATTATGCTGTTATCCCACAGCAGTGAGGTGAGAGGCGCTAGAGAGCACCAGATCTTCACTGACAGACATCATCTTTATCCACTGTGCAAAGGACTGACCCTTGCATTGCATATTGCACTCCACCTTATTAATATTTGAACTTTGGATTTACCAGTCTTGTTGTTTTGTTACTTTTCTCTTCTTATTTATTTTGTGTCACAAAAGTCACATGTATTCACTTGTCTAAATCATCACTGACACTTGGTATAGTAGGACTAATCTATTAGAAACACTCTTAGATATAACCCAGAGTTGTTTGTCACCTTACTGATTCACTAACACAGTCAACACATTTATTGGCAATCACATCCCAACCAGATTACATATTTTTATCACTCTTCAGGTGACAGCGCAGTACAGGCAGGCCCCGGGTTACAAACAAGATAGGGACTGTATGTTTGTTCTTAAGTTGAATTTGTTTGTAAGTGGGAACAGGTACATTTTTTGAGTGTAGCTTCAGCCAAAACAACTATTTTTAAGCTTTTTGGATAGCATAGGGAAGGGGTAACACCGCTGTAATGTTTGTTTTGATGTCTATGTTTCTGTTCAGAAGATTTCACCTCACTTCCTGTCCCAATGATAATTGGATTTTGAAAATGTTGGGTTGTTGTGGAAACAAACCTTGGTGATAAAGCATCAGTGGAGACACCTTTTTCCCATGCTCCCACCTTTTTCCCAATAACTCTTACAGGAGTGAATTTCCCTTCCTAGGGGGAGATTTCATCTCACTTCCTGTTGTCTCCCTCCGTTTGTAAGTAGGAGTCGTTTGTAAATCGGATGTTTGTAACTAGGGGACCGCCGGTACCAATTTTTGTTTTTTTTGTGTTTTTATTTATATCATTTAATTATTGAATTGGTCAATTCACAAACACAGTTAACACATTTATTAGCTATCGCATCACAACCGGATTGTATATTTGGATCACTCTTCAGGTTACAGCATAACAATTTTTTATTTTTTTTAATTCATTTATCTCACCTAGTTCCACAAGTTATTCATATACTGATTCACAAACACAGTTTACATATCTATTGGCAATCACATCCTAACTGGATTGCACAATTGGATCACTCTTCAGGTGACAGCGCAGCACCAATCTTTGGTTTTTTTAGTCCATGGGCTCTGACTTTCTCAAACGACCCCATTCTGTAGCATATTTGCAAGCCTTGACCTCCTGACATAGGGCAAAAAATTGGGACACCTGCCTTTACACGCACATGATATTTAATGGCATCCCAGTTGTAGCCTGTAGGGTTCCATATTGAGTTGGGCCATCCTTTGCAGCTATAACAGTTGTAAACTCTTCTGGGAAGGCTGTCCACAAGGTTTAGGAGTGTGGCTATGGGAATGTTTGACCATTCTTCCAGAACCGCATTTGTGAGGTCAGGCACTGATGTTGGGTGAGAAGACCTGGCTCACAGTCTCCGCTCTAATTTATCCCAAAGGTGTTCTATCAGGTTAAGGTCAGGACTCTGTGCAAGCCAGTCAAGTTCACCTAGCCCAAACTCCCTCATCCATATCTTTATGGACCTTGCTTTGTGCACTGGTCCAGATCATTTGGTGGAGGGGGGTTTATTGTGTGGGGTTGTTTTTCAGGGGTTGGGCTTGGCCCCTTAGTTGCAGTGAAGGGAACTCTTAAAGCGTCAGCATACCAAGACATTTTGGACAATTTCATGCTCCCAACTTTGTGGGAACAGTTTGGGGATGGCCCATTCCTGTTACAACATAACTGCGCACCAGGACGGCCTTGGCATACCTTGCCGACTATGCCAACTTGTGTACCCAGTCTGAGAGATACACGGTCCTTGATGTTGTATTTTATCTTATATATTATAGTTAGGTTAGCAATGATCTATAGATACAGTTCCTGTAGGCACTGATATTCAAGCAACAGAGCAGAGGATATGCATACAGTATTGTAAGATAGCAGCTGGTAGTTGTACAGTATTACTAGGCTTAAATCTGCTTTACCGAAGGAAGATTCTGCTGAGCGCTGAGCTGTGGAGTGGGTGGGAGCAACTGGATCAGGCTCAGGTGAGCTGCTGCCAGTCCAGAGTTCTTGGCAGATCCCAACCATATGGCTGGGATCTTTTCAGAGCCTGGATTGGCTCTGTGATGTCAACCAACAAGCAGGCTAAAGCCTGTAAATTGGTCACAGGAGTGCAGAACAAACTGCACCCCTGCGATCCCCAGGGGGAGTATAGCCAAAATAGCTTTGGCTATACATCTCTTTTATCAAATGTGTCAAGTGTCAAAAATTGCAAGGAAGGCACAAACAACAGCAAATGGCAGAGCTCCCAGCCAACAGATTAAGCAGAGAACTGCCCTTCACTACTGTTCATAAACGACAATGGAAGCAGGTTCAGCATATTGCCAATGTCTTCTGGAGTCCTTGGAAGAAAAGGTACCTGTGCAGTCTTCAAGGTTGTGGCAAATGGAAAACTAGAAGACTCAACCTACAAGTGGGCGACATAACCATTTTGATTGAAAAGGATGCCCACTGCAACCATTGGCCTATGGATCTCGTTATCAAGACTGCACCAAGTAATGATGGAAAGAAGAAGTCAAGGTAATTAAGGAAGGATCGGCGAGACTGTACTTAAGTCCCATCCATGATCTGGTACTACTTTTGCCAAAGGAAGGGGATTTGTCTTCTACACTGACTTGATTCAAAGAGAGATAAGATGGACTGGTGCATCATATTGCTACCTTCCCCACTGAAGAACTTGATTCAAAGGGAGGTTAGAAGGACTGGTGCATGTAGCTGCAGATACACTCATAAATTGTCTTCTATGTGTAACCATGTTCCCCCTTGGGGGTGGCTGGTAGTTGTGGTCCACCTGCTCGCTGCCCTCAATCACACGATTTCCACACACCCGGAGTTACTGAACAGGCCGGTACTTTGTTTTGTTGTTTTATTTAGGGGTTAAACTTGCAGAATGAAGCAAGTGTCCACCCCAGTGCCGGTTGCAGCGAAAGGGTAGGCGAGAGCAGCAATTGGTGGCCACTACCGCCGGTTGCTATGGGCAATGGAACACTTGTAAGAATTTACTGTTTAACAGGCAAACACACAAGTCCTTTCCCCAAGTTCAGTCCACGTTGGCAATAAAACAATCACAGTTCCTGGCTCAGTTCTCTTGTGGTTGCTAGGGGCAATGACTGGCAGCCTTGCAGGTGAATCCTAGAAAATGACCCCCCAAATATAGCCATGTTCCCCCTTGGGGGTGGCTGGTAGTTGTGGTCCACCTGCCCGCTGCCCTCAATCACATTTCCACATGCCCGCAGTCACTGAAAAGGCCGGTACTTTGTTTTTGTTGTTTTATTGTTGTTTTATTTATGGGTTAAACTTGGATGGGGACAGATATGACTGTGGGATTCCCAAGAATCAATCACGGGACCTTCTATATACATCGCTGTATATACACTCCTTCTTCCTCCAGCACATACACTTGCTGACACACTACTTGCTGTTGCCTGAAAGGCAATTTATCAGACCTCTATGACACTTCCTCTTCCACCACAGCTAGCACATGGTAAGGCCTGCTTTTACTGTTAGCAGAGCCTCCGGATCACCCATTGTGGGTAAGGGTCACAGGCTCCCATTTGTTAAGACATGGACCCTCATTTGTATAACTAAGTAAGTTGGTGCTATCTGGGCACTGGATGAACTACAACTCCCAGCCCATCCATCTTCCAGGCCCATCCGGCCTGCCTTACTGTCCAGTGGCCCTCCTTTCCCCGCTTGGCTTCTCCAACCTCTACAGACTGTCCACTGTCTCTTCCCCACCCTGCTCCAGCCTTCTCAACCAACTCCCAGGTCTGCTACTCACCGATACCGGTGGATCCTTTAAAGACTCCTCTATGCAGCCTCTCTGCGGTTCTCCAGCTCCCTTGTGCCACTCTAGGAATCAACTCCTCTTCCTGGCTGCACCCGAGCCACCAGGCCTCAAGTCACCCCTCCAGACTGGGAGCTCCCTTCCGGGGTGAGGCCTCCACAGCACCTCAACTACATCTCCCTCTTCCACCCGACACTCTCCACCCACCTGCTGGCACATCACTGTATTTAAGGAGGCCGGTCCCCTGCCAATCCAGATTGTGGATTGATCAGGCCTTGTTATACATCATAAAGTGACACCTCCTCATCCATCCCCTTTTCCAGAGCGTTCCAAGGGGTGTTCCTTCCTGCAATCTCCAGCCCTCCCTGAGCCACTCCCCAGCCCAGATCAAAACAACCAGGCCTGCAGTCACTGCCAGGCCTGACTAGATTTTACCATAAAAAATCTACAAAATAATTGAGCACCTATCACTATGGGGGCGCTTCATATGCCATCTTACAGACACCAGTAATCACAGGTTTTACAGTATGTTAATGTTTTTACATGTTCTTCTCTTCAGGTGCTCCTGGAATATTCTTCTCTTGCAATGTTTGGACTTCATTCTCAATTCTTTAATATGTGAAATAATAGATTTTATATTGGGTTACACATGCATTGTCTCTTTTTATTTATTAATTTTGTCCCTACCTTACTCTGTAGCTAGGGAATGCTCTATGCAATTAGTCCCACCCTTCTTCATGATTTACACTCCATTTATCACATGTGCTATATTCTGCTGGAGCTAGGCACACTATGATTTTTTAACTGAGGTCCATCTGTTATGATCTGCACAAGTTTGGATTAAAGCTTTCTGTGATTTTCAAGATGGATTCATTTGGATCGAGCCACTGCCTGTCAAGCTACTGAGACTGTATATAAGTTAAGCTATCTCACCGCAACGGGATCAGTTTTAGACTTGCTTCAAAACAGGGCGTCAGACAGGCACTGTTAAAGCTCCCTTAACACCAGTCAAAGCCCATGTCACTAAATAAAATGGTTGGCTTATAGCCCTGTTTACACCTTGCGTTGGCTTAGCTGCGCTTCATCTTTGCGTCAAAAATTATACCCCATGTAGCTTTAGCCAGGTTTCAAAGCCCCTCCAATGCCTCCATAGAAGTCTATGACAAAGCTTGTTTGAAGCTCACTTGAAACGCCTGCGGGTTTTCAGAGGCTGTAATTCAGCTTTAGCTTTGCTTTCTTTTGTAGAAATTGCAGGTGTGAGATATCATCAAACACACAGGGCGTTTACCAAGCTTCAACAAAACTTCAAAAGTGCATCACTGAAGCCTCGTTGAAGCCTCATTGAAGCCTCACTGAACCTTCTTAGAAGCACTCCCGAAGCCACAAAAACACATCATAAAAGCTTGTTGAAGCTGTATGAGCTTTAATGAGCGTTAAAGCCGAAGCAAGTGTAAACTAGCCCTTAAGCCTCGTACACATGGGACGACGATCGTCGCAAATCGTATGTTGGCTGTTGTATCTAGCATACTGACTGCACTACATGATCGTACGAGCACAGAAGAACGTTCAGGTGCATGTAATTATCATCCGGCCGTTCCTGACTTTGGAGCATGCGTGTTTTGCACAATACAACTTGTTGTACCAATTGCTCTGTACACACGATACAACGGTCATATGAGCGCTTGTTGGTATGACCAAGTTTTCCAGTCTGCTCATACAACTCCCTTGTACAACCGTCGTATGTTCGACTGTTCTAATCGCGCATACGAACGATCGATATCGCATACAACGGTCGTTAGTACGACCTGTTGTATGCGATCGTCGTCCCATGTGTACGAGGCTTAAGAGATCACACTTTCAGTGCTTGGATTGCAGAAGCAGGACAACCCGTGCTTTAATTTCTTTACTCCATCACTCTTTTTAGGAATAATAAAACAAGCAAACAGTGATAAACATGGATACAAATCAGAGGAAAAACTGATGTGGCAAAAATTTGATAAAAGTGTGTTTAAATGCATAACACAAAACTGTCCTCTTAACACAAAAAATTATTATGTTTTGAAAATCATAATGTGGGGCTGATTCAATTGATTCAACAAAATGAGAACCAAACTGGAGTTATTTCCCATAGTGACCAATTAGGTTTCCCCTTTCATTTTCTGGAAAAATTATACAAAATCTGATTGGTCCTTATGGGTTGAAATTTCAACTTTGTTCTTATTTCATTTCAATGAGTTTGTTTGAATCAGCTCCATTGTGTCCAGCTTGCATGGGATCTTATTTTGAGTACGACAGTCGTATATTTTCAGAATATTATTCTGAGAAACAACTACCATCATTTTTCTAATATAGCCAAACAATTGAGCTGCTTGCATGGTGCGTGGCTGCACACCATTGCTTTCATTGTTTTATGCCAGCGGGATTATTCAAGTCTATGAAAGCTCAGTCTTCATTGAACTGTTCATTTCAGATACCTTCAGACACTGCACATTTCTTCTGCTGCCCCATAGCATTTAACTGCTAGCAGGAGGCTAGGGGAAAATACTGGTAATTTAAAGAGAAATGACAGCTTTGACAATGTTTCCAAGCAATAAATAAATATATATATATGTAATCAAATTAAAGCAGAGCTCCAGCCACAAATAACATAATAATAAAAGAAAAAAAAAAGCGAAAGCACCAAAATCAGCTTTTGCTGCAATATTCAGAGATTTGCCTCACACTACTTTCTCACCCCGTCTTTCAGGACAGCACCTGGAGAGAGCGCAGCTCCACCCACTTCCTAGGAAACTTTGCAGTCAACCCTTTAAAGTCCGCCTTCTTCCACCATGGCCTCAGTTGTAGTGTTTCCTCCAAGCATGGTGGAAGCGCTGCAGGGGACCAAGGGCTGCGCTCTCTCCAGGTGGAGGGGGTTAGGGCTTACCAGATGCAGTGTTTGAGGTGAAGGTTAGCCCAGGATCCCCCCTGACAGGTGGGGGTGGCTCCGGTGTCCTCCTCCCTTTCAAGCCCGGCGAGGTCCCACACTATCGCACCATGCGGCACAGGCAGGTCTCAAGGCCGGATTAGCTTTACAACTGGGCAGCAGTGCGCCGTCTGGGGCTTCAGCCAGCATTCGTTCTGGGTCCGGGTGGTGGGCGACGTCACTTTCGGCTGGACGGGACTTCCGGTGGCTTCTGGTTCTGGCCGCTGGAATGCAGGGGGAGGAGGGCGGACCTTTGTCTGGTGCACTTCCGGTTCTGCAGTGGCTTATTTTAAATAAAATGAGCTTCTGGACACCTGCTGTGTGCTCTGCGATATGGAGACAGACGAACCAACGGTGGTGGCAGGAGCAGGAGCCACAGGCACCAGCCAGGCCCAGGTAGGGGAGGCAAAGGCCTCTGAATGCATGTCTGGGCCATGTTTGTTCCCCCCCTGTCTCCCCTGGTTGAGCTTGCATCACTTCCCTCAGAGGAGCCTCTGGAGGCTGTGTGCTGTTACAGTGAGACTGTGGGGTTTGTGTCACTGTTTTATTTGATGTAGTTCTGCTAGGGTGTAGACCGGATCATAGTTACTTTATTGGTGCGTTTTTGGTGGTTGGGGTTTTTCAAATTAAAAGCAAAGAGAAATCAAAGCATGCTTCTCCTCCCCCCAAGAGGAGGTGTACTGCTTATAAAACCTCACAGGATTTGTGGACCAAACCGTGGTGCAAGTCCTGTATAGCGGATTTGGTCAGGGAAGGGACTGCGGCAAAAATGCCCTCTACTCTACAGTGAGATGCTCACGTCCTTTAGGAAGGAATTGGGGAACACTTTCCAATCCTTCCGTTCCTATTTGGACAAGCATCCGGTAGCACAGCAACCCAGAGGGGGTTCCCCATCCAGTTGGCATGCATCCACCTCAAAAAGGATGTTTAGCGAGTCTGACGAAGAAGAGGAAGGTAATACTTCTACAAAATCAGAGGAAGAGGAAGAAGAGGAGAAGCAGGGGTCTACCTCCTGTTACAAATTATCCTTGGAGGAAGTGGATAATTTATTAAAAATCATCAATACTACACTTAAAATCAAGCTATCCCTACATGACAGGATGTATCAAGGGATGGATGAGGTGAAGCACCTGGAATTCCCGGTACATAAAGTCTTAACAGACGCTGTCAAAAGAGAATGGAAGGACCCAGAAAGGGGCCCTTTTTTCTCCAGATCTCTTAAGAGGAGATTCTCTTTTGACGAGGACGGTGCACATATATGGTATAAAAGACCTAAACTTTGCGGCTTTCTCACAAGTGCCGCGTAATACAGGCTTGGCTTTTGAGGACATGGGGGTCTTGAAAGACTCCATTGACAAAAGGGCTGACTCATTGCTGAAAAAGGCTTGGGATTCTACACTGATAAAACTCAAACCAGCAATGGCATCAACTGTGGTAGCCAGAAACCTGGAACATTGGCTGGAACAGCTAGAGGGCCACATCAAGGCAGGAACGAGTTCCTGAGAAGAAAGGGTTTGTCAGGGAAATTAATTTGTACTTTACTGGACAGCAGAAAAAAGGTCACGAAGGCCACTTACTTTAAGACGTGGAAACGTTTTAACTCCTGGTGCAAAGAAAAGAATTGTTCCCCTCAGGAGAATTTTTCAGTTTTGGAATTTTTACAAGACGGATTGGATAAAGGGTTGGCAGCTAGTACCTTGAAAGTCCAGGTAGGGGCCTTGTCAGTCTTCCTAGAGAGATGTTTATCTTTAGATCCTTTGTTCATTAGATTCTTTAAAGCTCTGGCTAGGATAAGGCCAGTTAAATTTTTTCCCCAATGGGACCTATCGGTGGTCCTGCAGGGGTTGACTAAAAGCCCTTTCGAACTGCCGACGCAAGCCACAATTAAATTGTGGTAATTTAAATTAGCCTTGTTGTTAGCAGTTACCTCAACAAGGAGGGTCAGCGAGCTGCAGGCCTTGCCCATCATTGAGCCCCTTTTGACGGTATTTCCGGATAGGATTGTTTTGATCCGGGGTTTTTACCTAAAGTATCTTTGACGTTCCACAGGTCTCAGGAGATAGTCCTACCAACCTTTTGTCCCTTCCCGACCTGTCCTAAGGAGAGGGAATTTCATAGCCTAGACTTCAAAAGCTGTTTATTACATTATTTGGAGATAACAAGGGAATTCAGAAAATCCAATTCTCTTTTTGTGTTATTTTCAAGGCACTGTAAAGGTTATGGAGCCTCCAAAAACACAATTGGAAGGTGGCTCAGAATGGCTATCAGGGAGGCTTACAGGGCCTCCGGAGTAGAGCCTCCTGCGGGTATAGTAGCTCATTCTACCTGAGCAGTGGCAACATCCTGGGTGAAGTGAGCTGGGGCCTCACCAGGACAAATGTGCAAGGCAGCCACATGGACAAGTTTTTCCACCTTCACTCGTCATTATAGGATGGACCTGCTCTCGGCAGCAGAGCAATCGTTTGGTAGGAAAGTCCTGCAGGCGGTGGTCCCACCCTAGAGTAAGTACTCTTTTGTCATCTCCAGGTGCTGTCCTGAAAGACGAGGTGAGAAAAAAAAAATTAGACTTACCGCTAACGGTATTTCTACGAATCTTTCAGGACAGCGCCAATGACCCTCCCTTGGTTAGTAAATGTTAATGGCATGTGATTACTATGCTTGCTTATTTTTTTCAGCATGGCTGGAGGTGCTCGATAACATCTGAGGCCATGGTGGAAGGAGACAGACTTTAAAGGGTTGACTGCAGTGTTTCCTAGGAAGTGGGTGGAGCTGCGCTCTCTCCAGGTGCTGTCCTGAAAGACCCGTAGAAACACCATTACCGGTAAGTGTAACTAAGGTTTTTTTTTCTTCAACTGGATGTCCTTCGTTTGATGGTCAGTAACATTCAGCCCACTTCTCTGAGCCCAGGTTGTCCTGCCCCAGCTTGTTACTGGCAAGTGAAAGTGTAAACAGCTCATTTTTCTGTGACCTTGTTTTCTCTTCCTATCAGCATACCTTTTTGTCAGCTCGTGAACTGATTGCCTTCTCTCTCCTCTTCTCACACTCCAGTTCTGCTTTACAGGGACTATAACAGGCTAATGGCAGGTCTCATTCAGGTGCTTATACTGCTTGTATGCACACCCTGTTCCAAATTATTATGCCAATGATATTTTTCTCATTTACCTAAATAATTGATGTAAACAACAGTCAGCATAATTCTCGTGTTATCAACTATTAAGAGTACAATTTAAATTTTATTCGAACAAACCTCCTAATGATAACAGTATTTTTTTTCAAAATAAAAAACTTATAACGCACTGTCAAATCTGTCAATCAAACTTTGAACAACATTTTAACTTTTTAAACATTTTAACAGATCACGTTACATTTTAACATAGGACCCCTTATTTGAGTCTTGCATCCATTGAACTTGTGAGTTTTTGGACAGTTTCTGCTTGAATTTGCAATGTGTCAGAATAGCCTCCCAGAGCTACTGTTTGGATGTAAACTGCCTCCCACCCTCATAGATCTTTTGCTTGAGAATGCTCCAAAGGTTCTAAATAGGATTGAGGTCAGGGGAGGATGGAGGCCACACCATGACTTTCTCTCCCTTTATCCCCATAGCAGCCATTGATGCAGAGGTATTCTTTGCAGCAGGAGATGGTGCATTGTCATGCATGAAAATGATTTTATTACGGAAAGCATAGTTCTTCCATCTGTACCAGGGAAGGAAGTGGTCAGTCAGGAACTCCACATACTTTGCAGAGGTCATCTTTGCACCTTCAGGGACCCTAAAGGGGCCGACCAGCTCTCTTCCCATGATTCCGGCCCAAAACATGACTCCACCACCGCCTTGCTGACATCGCAGCCTTGTTGGAACAGGGTGGCCGTCCACCAACCATCCACTACTCCATCCATCTGGACCATCCAGGGTTGCACGACACTCATCAGTGAACAGGACTGTTTGAAAATTAGTCTTCATGTATTTTTCTGCCCAATGCAGCCATTTCTGCTTGTGAGCATTGGTTAGTGGTGGCCGAATGGAAGGTTTATGTACAGTTGCAAGACTCTGGAGAACTCTACAGCTTAATATTCCAAAACTCAGCGCCAGCCACTGAGTCTAAATGACTCGAACCAAATCATACTAGTAAATACCGTTCCTAAAGTGCAAATAGTGCTCATAACCAAATTGTGTTGAACAATAATACCACTTATCTGTATATAAACAAAACATATATTATAATACTCTGTGCTGATATAACTCAAACTCAGACAGGGCGGCTGCTGCAACTCAGGTTGGAACCTGCTGATAGTATGTATACAAAAATATCAGCGCCAGCCCCTGAATTCATTTAAAAGTCCACCAAAGTTCATGAATAAGGTGCAAATAGTACTCTTGAATAAAGTGCTCCAAATAAGTGCTTCAATGGTGCTCAAATGAATATCCAAGTGACATGGTGAATGGTGATACGTGACCCCCTATATGGGCCGCACTCACCAGATGCTGTTGATCCACTGCTTTTCAGTCAGTGGATCAAAAAAGGCTGATGAGGCTCCTATGACGAGCGAAACGCGTTGACGTCACTTCCGGTTCTGTCGCGGCCTTGACGTCACATCCGTCAGCGTGGTTTGAGAGGTTGAACGCACGCCATACTACCTTCTACACGTTTACTTCTTGATCCGATGCTCTTTTTATTGATGGATTTTGTAAGTAGATTTTAGTATTTGCGCAATAAATCTATACATTAGCAGTTTGCACTATGGATTCTTTCTATTTTCTTTGAGTACCTGAGGCTCCGGATTTTCCAGTATATGGTCCAGATTGGATTTACACCCCCTACAGCCTTTTTTGATCCACTGACTGAAAAGCAGTGGATCAACAGCATCTGGTGAGTGCGGTCCATATAGGGGGTCACGTATCACCATTCACCATGTCACTTGGATATTCATTTGAGCACCATTGAAGCACTTTATGAGCACTTATTTGGAGCACTTTATTCAAGAGTACTATTTGCACCTTATTCATGAACTTTGGTGGACTTTTAAATTAATTCAGGGGCTGGCGCTGATATTTTTGTATACAAACTCTACAGCTTGATATCTACGGGACTCCAGAGGCACCAGCAGCTTCAAATATCTGTTTGCTGCTATGTAATGGTATTTTAGCAGCTGCTCTCTTGATCTGATGCATGGATCTGGCAGAAATCTTCCTCAATGTGCCTTTATCTGCACAAACCTGTCTGTTGTCTGAATCAGCCACAAATCTCTTAATAGTGCGATGATCACGCTTATGTTTTCGTGAAATATCTAATGTTTTCATACCTCGTCCAAGGCATTGAACTATTTCACTCTTTTCGGCAGCAGAGAGATCCTTTTTCTTCCCCATATTGCTTGAAAATGGTGCTCTGCTTAATAATGTGGAACACCCTCCTTTAGTAGTTTTTGCTTTAATTGGGCTCGCCTGGCAATCTAATTATCACAGGTGTCCGAGATTGTTTTCAGTGATCAAAAGAGCCCTGAGACACAATGCCATCCATGAGTTAAACTGAAAAACAAAATATTTAATCTTTGTGACACTGAAATAGAATTTGCATAATAATTTGGAAAAGGGTGTAACATACAGGGTGGGCCATTTATATGGATACACCTTAATAAAATGGGAATGCTTGGTGATATTAACTTCCTGTTTGTGGCACATTAGTATATGTGAGGGGGGAAACTTTTCAAGATGGGTGGTGACCATGGCGGCCATTTTTAAGTTGGCCATTTTGAATCCAACTTTTGTTTTTTCAATAGGAAGAGGGTCATGTGACACATCAAACTCATTGGGAATTTCACAAGAAAAACAATGGTGTGCTTGGTTTTAACGTAACTTTATTCTTTCATGAGTTATTTACAAGTCTCTGACCATTTATAAAATGTGTTCAATGTGCTGCCCATTGTGTTGGATTGTCAATGCAACCCTCTTCTCCCACTCTTCACACACTGATACCAACACCACAGGAGAAATGCTAGCACAGGCTTCCAGTATCTGTAGTTTCAGGTGCTGCACATCTCGTATCTTCGCAGCATAGACAATTGCCTTCAGATGACCCCAAAGATAAAAGTCTAAGGGGGTCAGATCGGGAGACCTTGGGGGCCATTCAACTGGCCCACGACGACCAATCCACTTTCCAGGAAACTGTTCATCTAGGAATGCTCGGACCTGACACCCATAATGTGGTGGTGCACCATCTTGCTGGAACGATGATGTCGGTGATAGGAAATTGCTGGCCATCAAGTCGGCTTTGGAGGAATGGTGGTACCTCCTGAAAGGAGCAGCTCACCTGGTATCGGTTTTTACTGACCATAAAAACCATAAAAAACCATATGCTGTGAAGATACGAGATGTGCAGCACCTGAAACTACGGATACTGGAAGCCTGTGCTAGCATTTCTCCTGCGGTGTTGCGATCAGTGTGTGAAGAGTGGGAGAAGAGGGTTGCATTGACAATCCAACACAATGGGCAGCACATTGAACACATTTTATAAGTGGTCAGAAACTTGTAAATAACTCATGAAAGAATAAAGTTACGTTAAAACCAAGCACACCATTGTTTTTCTTGTGAAATTCCCAATAAGTTTGATGTGTCACATGACCCTCTTCCTATTGAAAAAACAAAAGTTGGATTCAAAATGGCCGACTTCAAAATGGCTGCCATGGTCACCACCCATCTTGAAAAGTTTCCCCCCCCCTCACATATACTAATGTGCCACAAACAGGAAGTTAAT
>BLSH010130462.1:158967-174056 GCA_018402905.1 Glandirana rugosa | reverse complement strand
ATATATTTTCTTACCCTCTCCCTTAACTTGATGTGGAGGAGTGGTTATCTTTAAATTTTTTACTAACTTAGTTGAGTACGGTGGAGTTATTCAAGTGTCTGTGTCCTTTACAGTATATTTAAAGAACGATCTACCATAGTTTGAGGTTGTTTCTACCGCGTCTACTTCAACTGATTCCTGCTGTCGACAACCGCTCCCACATTTGTCTTCCCGTGTAAAGGGGTAGATACCACCACGACGGGATTCTAATCCCGTAAAACCCTCCCCTAACGGGGTACCTAACTCTTTTACTGCCTCTAGGGCTACTTTAAGAGATCTATCTCCAGAACTTTGGAATTAGTGATTTCGCCACATTTAATAAGTATGGAGTTAAATTTCTCTTATAAGCCTTACTAGAAATGGGCACATGGAATAGAAATTGTAGCGGAGAGAATTTCATCGGGATCTCCGTCATTTTCTCAATCCATGGGGCAATCCCCTCCCAAAATGCCCTAATCTTAGGGCAGCACCACCATAGATGGGGAAATGTGCCCTTCTGTTTACACCCTCGCCAACAGCTGTCGTCCTTAGTCAACTTCATCTGCGCCATCTTTGTTGGAGTTTGATACCATCTAGCAAGAAATTTATATGACATTTCCTGTGTCTGTGAACTTATTGAGGTGGCATGAGTTGATTCAATCATTTTTTAAATTTCTATTGGTGAGGAG
Source organism: Glandirana rugosa (assembly GCA_018402905.1). NCBI lineage: Eukaryota > Metazoa > Chordata > Amphibia > Anura > Ranidae > Glandirana > Glandirana rugosa. The sequence continues at coordinate 173,349 of BLSH010130462.1, read as the reverse complement.
GTGTAGTTCAATTCCCTCTCCCATTCTTTTATATAGTAAGGGGTTGTTATGCCTTGACCATTAAAGACCAATCTGTACATCTGGGACAGTGAGTGTCTGCTTCCCTTGGAGCCCTCACATAGTGCCTTGAATGTGGTCAGCGAGTCTGCCGTCCTCACTCGAGGCCTTTTTTTATTAAAAGTCTGCTATTTGATGATATCGCCAGGTCGCCATTGGTATATTCCCCATTATTTGGATCATATCTGTCAAAGCTAACAAAATCCCCTGGGGGGCACGTCTGGCCCATGTTACCTCTCCCTCTGTCTCCCACAAAAGAAAGACCAATCCACCCTGTCAAATGCCTTTTCGGCATCTATTGTCTTTCTGGACCAGCTTGGGACCAGTAGAGAACATAAAGTGCTCTCACTGTATTGTCTCGTGCCTCACGGCCCTTCATAAAGCCCCTTTGATCAGGGTGGATTAGCTTCACTATATGATCTTGCATTTGCAGCGCTAATACCTTAGCCAGCAATTTGATATTGGAATTAAGGAGAGAGATGGGCCTGTAGTTGGCACAGTGCCGCAGATCTTTCCCTGTTTTTGGTATGACCGTCACATATGCCAACAGTGCCTCCGGGGGCAGCGGGTTAGATGCTGTAATGTGGTTAAAATGATCACATAAGGGCCCCACCAGCTGCGGCATAAATTTTTTTATAGTAAGCGTTCGTTAGGCCGTCTGGCCCCGGGTTTTTCCCCATTGGGGTTGCTAAAACCGTCTTACTTAATTCATCTATAGTGATAGGCTGCTCTAATCCCTTTCTCACTTCTGCCGGTAACTTTAACAGGTGACTTTCTTGAATCCTATCCAACGTTTTCTCCTTGTCCTTCTCATCAGATCTTGGAATATTATATAAATCTGCATAAAATCTGTGAAATTCTGCTGCTATTGACTTAGTGTCCATAATCTCTTTCTTATTGCACTTCCTCTGCAGTTTATGAACATGACAAGAATCTTGTTGTTTTTTAATTGTCTAGCCAATAGATGTCCACACTTGTTTCCTTGTTCATACAACCGATGAGCAAAGTATCTTCCTCTTTCCCTAATTTTTTGATCTAAATGCTTCCTCTCTTAACTCCTCTAGTTTCTGGGTTACCCCTCCGCTGACTAATACCCTATGTCTGGTTTCCAGATTGTGTATTTTCCCCAGTATCTCCTCCATTTCCTTCTGTTTCTCTTTTTTAATGTGTGATCCATGAGCTATTAATTCCCCCCTAATTACTGCCTTGTGGGCTTCCCATATCACCCGTCTAGGCATTTCCTCTGTTGTATTTATTTTGAAGTAAGATCCCAGCCTTTGTGTCACCGCCTCCACCACATGCTCCCTATCCAGTAATGCTTCATTTAGTCTCCACGTCCTCTCTCTTTGTATAGCATGGAGGGAACGTATTGATACCATAATCGAAGCATGGTCAGATATTGTGATGGATTCAATAGTGGCCGCGGCAACATTCCCTAGATGATACTGATCTACCAACAGCAAATCCAGTCGGGAATAGGTGTTATGTGTTTTAGAGTAGTAGCTATAATCTTTTTCCTTCTGATATAATACTCTCCAGCAGTCCACTAAGTGTAAAGATCTTAACCTTTGTTTCACATATTTAATCGCTTAAAAAGATTGCGAGGGTTTACTTGATGAAGTATCTAGGCTCGGATCCAATACCATATTAAAATCCCCTCCTAATACCAAGCACCCTGTCCTAAAATCCTCAAGTCTTTTCAGTATCTTAGACAGGAAATTCGTAGTTCGGGGCATATATAGAGGTGAATGTATAGTACTGGCCTTGTATGGTCCCCTTATAAAAAGAAAGCGTCCCTCTGGGTCTATCTGCATGTTTATGGGAGGAAAAGGACAGGACCTTTTAACTGCAATCGTCACCCCTCTAGCCCTTGCAATGGGTGGCACCGCATGGAACCATTTGTCATACACTTGCAAGGGCAAACGGGGGATGGACTCTGTCGTGAGGTGCGTTTCCTGCAGGAATATCACTTCCGCTGCAGGGCGGCTCAGTTCACGCCAGAGTCGTCCCCTTTTATGCTGTGAGCCCAAGCCTCTTACATTATAAGACACTACCTTTATTAATCCACTCATGACTCTTTTTACTTTTAACATATATTTCAGCTCTCGATCCTGTAAAGTCCCTCCAATCTGTTCTGTCCTGTATTCTCCCTTTTTTCCTCTCCCTTCCAAAAAAAAAAAAAAACACAAGGAGAGAGGAGAAAAAAATAAAAAAAATAAAAAGGGAAAAAACCTCGTCCCCTCACACGCCCTCCCTATCTCTCTCACTCCATTCATTTTACAAACTTACCTAACCCCTCAAGTAACCTACTAATTGGGAGGGAATCCAGGCGGCTGTTACCAGCCTCTCCCCGGGACCCCCTACCCTTTGCCGAAGGCAAAAAAAAACCTAGTCCCATCCAATAGGACCGACCTACTGGTGGGCAAACACACAGAGAGGAAAGGACAGACAGAAAGGAAAAAATTCTACCAACCACACAAATAGTAATTCCCTATCCACAAGCACCTTCTTCCCTCCCCAGGCAGGACCCCTTAAGAGAAAGAAAAACCAACAATCTGATAGAGACGCAGGGGCCTATTGCAGGTCCCGTGCTCCATTATGGAGACAAATTGATCAACACCAGCCACCCATGAGGGACAAGGAGACCCTCCAATTACTTCAGTCCCGCTAATTCTTTATGTTAAGAGTGCCCCCTCTTCTTGGCCCCCACTGGGGTCTAGCTGATCTGTCTCTCCCCTCTGTCCAGTCCTTTCATTATTGCCGTTTGTTTTTTGATAGCACTTTCTGCCAGCGCTCGGGGCGTTGTTTTAGTTGCTTATTGGCACTCAGCCTCCAGTCCACAAAATCCACTGACGGTAAATCCAATGTTTCTGCAAAGAGCGATAGGTCATCCTTCGTTTTTAATATTGCATTTTTACCATTGTGTGATGCTTTTAAGCAGAAAGGAAATCCCCATCGGTATGAGATATCTGCTGCTCGCATCGTCTCTAGCAGGGGTTTGACCATTCGTCTCTGCATCAAAGTACGCTGTGATAAATCAGCATAAAGTTTAAGCTTAACCCTCCCCCATTCTATATCCTCTCTCCTCCGCACTGCCCTCATAATGGCCTCCTTCACTGAATATTTATGGGGTTTACATATGACGGCTCTTGGTCTGTCCACCTCTTCTGCTGTTTGAGAGCCTATTCGGTGTACTCTGTCTAGCTCAATCCCCCCTTGCACTGTGTCTCCTAAAATTTGGCCAAAAATTTGTTGTATTGTGTGGGTCAGTTCTGATGCCCGTACTGTCTCAGGCACCCCCCGTATACGTATATTCTGCTGGCGTTCTCTATTTTCAAAATCGTCCATCCTATCAAGACAGGAGTTTAGTGCATCCTCATGCTGTTTAATACTGTCCTGCATGTCAGCTATAGCTTGCATCAGACCCTCTTGTCCAGACTCCATCTCCTCTACTCTGTGTCCCAGGGTCATTATATCCTCTCTCATCTCCTGAGCCATTTGCCTGCATGATTGTTCTACTGCTTTTATCAGCTGTTGAATGTCCGTTTTTGTAGGGAGAGCTTTTATATGTTCCTTTAAATCCCAATCAGCCTCCAGGGTGGTCCGTTCTATCATGGGGTCAGTCTGTTCATTGACTTGTCCTGGGCTCCCATCCTGTGTTTCCCCTCCAGGCACCCCAGGATTTGCTTTCCATGAGTAGTCATTGTTTCCAACAGCTGTACTTCCCAGACTCTGCACCATACTGCTTTTTTCAAGACTCAGTGGATTGGAGGATTTCGATTCCTTACTAGGCATCTCAATGTCTGTGCTTCCCCCAACTTTCAAGGGAGTCTGCATAGAACAGTTCACATTAACCACCACCGTATGCCCCTTAACAGTAGGAAATGGGTTCTCACTTTCCTGTGACCCACTTCTCCGGGTAGCGAGGTCCTTCTCCTCGGCTATAGACGCTTTCCCAGCTTTTGGGTACTCTTGCCGTGGGGTTGCTGCACCTCTGCCTATTCCCGACCTCCTCTCCGTATTGCTGCCGTTGCCGCTGACAGGTCCAGGTGTTCCTCTCCCACCTGCATATATGCCGCGAGCGGATGAAGGGGAACCCTCCACCCCTGTCCCTGCTCCACAGCTTGCTGCAGGGGTGCCTCTACTCCGGGCTGCAGTCTCCTCCATATGCTCCGTCTTCTTCCTGCTAGGACATACTTCCGCCACCTGGTGAGTCAGATATGTACGGATCCGCCCGTCTGACTCTTCCCTCTGGCAGCTGCGAATTGGCCCTACGTCGGGCCAGCATCATTTACTTCCCACTTAGCACCATAGCGTGGCTAGTGGCCGAGCGAGGCAGCTGAGAGCGGTTGGTGGGTTGAAGGTGGCTGTGGAGGGGTTGCGGGCTTAGCCATTAGGAGTGTGGCTTCTGTTCTGTCTCTGCCTGGGGTCAGGGAATCAGGGAACGCCCCACCACCATGTCCTTGCGTCCACATCACGTCAACCGCCCCGCAATTGTCATTTAAAGTGCGTCAGCGCTGAAAGCTGAAATTTGGCCTGGGCAGGAAATGGGTGAAAGTGCCCAGTAGGCAAGTGGTTAAAGGATAAATTTACCTTTGGGAACATGTTCCATTCATTTTTAGGGTGGAACATGTAACATGTTTCCACTCCTGCAGGTCTACCCTATCCACTGGATCTAGTGACAGTAAGCGGCAGATCTTCTCCCTGAACTCACTGTCACTATTTTAAAAAAATAGTTCCTGTGCGCCACCACTTAGGTTAGAGGAAATGTTAATCTATAGAGTAGCTGCACCCATCAAACATGTGTCCCTACATGGAAATTATATCTTATAAATAGGTGAATGCAGGTGAATGTTTCTGTTATGGCACTTTATTAGTAATTAAAATATTTAATTTGTTTTAACAAAAAATTGTTTGTGGTTTCATTTTATTTATTTCCATAAAAAGGCCCACCGGAATCCTCAGCACCAGGTCCATGATGCTCTTAATCCAGCCCTGCGTCAGACTGAGCTAAAAAGAGAGCAAATTTGTTGCTTCTGTGAACTTTGAGGAAGAATTGCTCCACAGTGTGTGAAGCTTCAGAGATACAGCACATTGTCACTCCAGGCTGTGTGATAATGACGAGGCCATGGGGTGTGACCACTGCAGCCTGGGCTCACAGCCTGAAAGTGGACCCCCAGACCACTTTCAGAGTAGAACATGAAAGCTGCACTGAATCATGGAAAAGGTAAGTAATGCATTTACGACTTCTAAACAACAAGAAACCCTAATTAAAAGCCTCTAGACAGTGGAATCAATATATTTTACCTATTAGGAAGTTCAAGAGTGGGTTAGATAATCTGTAGGTAAAGTAGAAAACCTTTTTATGCATTATATTTACACATGGTGTGTGTAAATGACAAGGCGACATTGCCAAAATTTCAAATCATTCCAATTACAAATCATTGCGCATATTTATTTCAATAATGCATTAAGCGGTGTGCCTGGTGCTCCACTGAAAACTTTGTGAAAAAGAACCCACAGAACTCTCTTGCCCAGTTATTGTACAAGTGCCAATGGACTGGTAGAAAACCCAATACAAAATGATCACTACTTAGGGCCCATACACATGATCAGAAAATCGGATAAAAAATACTGCTTTCCTGACAGACTCCATGGCAGCATACGTTTGGGTTTAGCTCCGCCTCCTCTCCTACCCTATAGGACCCCACTCCCATAAATCTTTGCTCTGACCCAGCAGCCATGTTCCTTTTTTGTTCTCCTCTGAAGGACCTAAATGGTTGATTTTCCTACCCTGAAGACATCATCCACGATCGAGGCCTGGCAAGCCACGACCATGGGCGAGAATAAATTGCGATACTCCGATAAGCCCTAGCTATTAACGAGGTATAGAGTGGGCAATGGAAGAGAGGCCACGAACAGCGAGGCTTGGCCACTGGCAGGCAAGCGGCATGATGGCCAGATAGCCCAGGTATAAGCGAGTGGCCGTACCTGCCCCAGACTGGTGTGACTGCGTTTCCCTTGAGCCTGACGTGATTGTGGTGGGAGTGGTAAGATGTACCTGTTTCCATGGCAGCAGTGTTTTGTGTCTTCTTTATGTGTTGTCCGTTTTGTCTTCCATTTGGTTTCCCTTCCCTGGTGTCAGTGTCCCCGGGCCATGGTGGCTGGTTCACTTCCACGTTCTTAGCCACAGCTCATTTCTGGCCAGCTACCGTGGCTGGATTGGTTCACGTGTGAGTTCCACCATCAAGATAGCAGTGGTCATGCATGTGCACTGGGAACGAGGACACAGCCTGGTAACCTTGGGAATACTCAAGGGCTTTGAGGCTATGCGGCGACTTCCCCACATCCAGGACCCTGTGACAGAGGTAGGTGCTGTCACCTTTTGCAGATTCTGCTGTTCCTACGCTGACCTGGTTGTATCCTTGCAGCTCCCTGATTGTCCATTTGCACCCAGTGGATGGACACGTCACCGCCTCTCTGTAGCCAGCCCTCTCACAGCAGGCATTTGAATGGGAGCATCTTTCTAATGACACTGTCTGTGGGGGGGGGGGGGGGGGGGGGGGGGGGGTGGAGTATTGCGTGCACTGATGGTTTCGATCTCTTTTTTTTTTGTTCTGTTGTCTTCTTCTTGCTCAGCCCTTCTAGGTTTGATCCCCAGCGTAATATACGCACCGAAAGTGATCCTTCAAAATCACAGCACCGGCATTCCTCTTCCAGGACCAGGCACCATAGATTATCCTCTAGATCAAGGTGCCACAGTAAGGACCCGGGCCCCTCACCTGGCTCCTCTCTTCACCCCGGCTGCTCAGACAGAAGAGCTTGCTGAGGATGTGGAGCATCGGGTTCTGGAAGAAAGATCCCTCTGTGACCCCTGTCACACCCAGGCAGCGGGCGAGAGAGGAGGTGCAGACCAACAGGTGGAGTCCTTGGATAGACGGGTCCTTAAAGAATCCCGGAAGGAAATGGGAACCAGCCACATCCACAGCCCTTTCACAGAGCCACCACGCTCTCCGGCAAGGGAGGCCCAAGGCCAGGATATGTTAGAGAGTCTTCACAACCAAGCCGTCCCTCAGCCACCTTTTCTGACAACGAGTCAGAAGTGGAAGATCCCTGCGTGGGCTTCGACTTTTCTCTAGTTCCCCCTCTAGTCTGGGTAGTGACAAAAGCCCTAAGTTGGGAGGAACTGGGGTGTCCCCCCCCCCCCGCGGATGAAATTCTTCAAGCAGCTGAATAAGGAGCGCCTGAATTTCCTGTTTCTGGGGGAAGTCATCGCAGATGAGTGGGGCAAAGTGGTGAAAAAGAATTCTATGCTTGCAAAAATGGCCAAACTCTATCTCTTTAAAGAAGAAGAGGTGAAACACCTGGAGTCAGCTGTGTTGAGGCTTGCTAAGCATATGATCCTTCCATTGGAAGACACAGTGTCCTTTAAGGACGCTCTGGAAAGACGTATTGATACCGATCTTAAGCAGATCCATTTAACGGCAGGCATGCCCTACAAAGCTGCTCTAGCCCTAGCAGCAAGGTCAAAAGCTATTGAGACCTGGACAGACAGTGTGGATGAGACCCTGAAGAGCATCTCAGAAGATGTGGCTAGAAGCTCACCCATTCAGGAGCTAAAGCTAATGTCTGTCACCAGTGGGCCCTGTGGCTCTGGCCGTGGTTGGCTGATCCTGCATCCAAGCTGGTGTGGTGCCGTATTCCCTTTTGAGGATGTCTCCCTCTTTGGCAATAAATTAGATAGTGCCATAGGTCGGGCCATGGGAGGTAGATCGGGGTTCCTTCCCCAGGACTGGTGCCTGCTAAACCAGATGCGGCCTCACCCCAAAAAGCAGAACGCAGGCCCGTAGTTACAGGCCTGGTCAAGAAGAAGCTGGAGGTCAAGACAGCCTTCATTCTGGAAACCTGCAAAGGGTGGTTCCACTGGTGATCAAGAGGCCACTAAGTCCTTTGGGGATTGGGCCCACTCAGACATGTCAGGTGGAAGGCTTGCTCCCAGGCTCAGGTTAATCTCCACATCTCTTCCGCGGTCAGCAGACAAAAGGCAGACACTTCTGTCCTACGTGGGTTCTCTGATAACGCAGGGCGCTGCTGTGCCTGTCCCAGAAGATAAGCAGGGCCAGGACATATACTCACCTCTCTTCATGGTACAGAAGAAAAATGACACATGGAGGCCCGTCATAGATCTTACCCATCTAAACCACTTCATCAAGAAGGAGGGGTTCAAAGCGGAAACACTGTTCAAGATCCAACAGTCAGTTCAATTGGGAGACTGGCTAGTGTCTATAGACTTAAAAGACTCTCACTTCCATGTTCCCATAGCAAGAGACTTTCAACAGCTTCTCCGTTTCGCCATAGGTCAGGTTCATCTACAGTTCACCTGTCTCCCCTTCAGACTTTTGACACCGCCTCGCACATTTTCCAAATTCTTGTTGGCCGTGGCAGCCCTGATAAGACCCAGAGGTATATGTCTACACCACTACCAAGATGATCTTCTTATACTGTCCCAAGACAGAGAACAACTATTGGATCGAAGGGGTAAGTCATCTCCACCCTCCAAGAGTGCGGGTGGCTCCTGGACATGGAGAAGAGTCTCTTAGAGCCCACACAGTCCCTTGTGTTTCTCGGGGCTAAATTCGACAAAGGCATCATCTCTTTGCCCAAGGAGAAAGTTCCAGTGGTCTGAGACAGAATACGCCAGGCTCTCTCTTCATCGCACCTCCGTGCCCGGGAACGTCTAAGGATTATCGGCACCATGGTTGCCACTGTACCCATGGTGAAATGGGTACCATGGAGGATGCGGCCCAACTAGGCTTCCTCCAACAATGGAGGCCAGGGAGTGAAGACCAACGCATCTGCTTAACACCATCCACGAGGGAATCCTTTCCCTGGTGGGTTCAACAGAGGCTGGGGCGCCCACTGCCTAACGGAAATGGCGCAGGGCAGATGGGACTTCCCTTCTTCAGGGATAGTTTCAAACATTCTTGAGCTTTCGGGTTATGTTCCAGGCATCACAGGCCTTTCGTCACATAACTTTGGGGTCCTCGTGATGCTCAGATTAGGCAACACAAAGGCAGTGACCTATGTAAGGAAACAGGGGGGATCCCGCAGTCTGTCCCTGCTACAAAAGGTAGAGCCAATCATGACCTGGGCTCAGAAGAATCTGGCCAACATATCAGCAATCCATGTCCCTGAAGTCCAGAAAGCTTGAGCAGATTTCCTCTCTCATGTCCAGCTGGACAACAATGAGTGGAATCTCCCCTTGGACCTCAACTTTTTCTCGCAGCTCGGGTCAGAACCTGGCAAACCACTCTCGATCAAAGAACTTGCCCTCAAAACTACCTTATTGGCGGCCATCACATCAGCAAAGGATATCCGAGATCCGAGCTCTGGGCTCGAAGGAGCCTTTTCTAACCTTCTTCCGGGACAGAGTGGTTCTGATTCCTATGCTGGGGTCAAATCCCAAAGTTACCTCTGTCTTCCATGAAAACCAGGAGATTGTTCTTCCCATTTTCAGATCATCCGAAAATTCCAACATCCATCCACTTGATGTGGGAGATACCTTCATGGCTGGTGCAAGGATTTTTGACACCTCATTTGAAACCTCATTTTGTCACCCCCCACTTGGCTCCACCCCTGGCCTCAGCAGCCCCCATAAATGCAGCCTCACCAGCTCCCATAAATGCAGCCTCGCCAGCGCCCATAAATAAAGCCTCACTAGCACCCATAAATAAAGCCTCACCAGTGCCCATAAATAAAGCCTCACCAGGGGTGGGGCCTTGGTACACACACATCAGTGTGATTGGCAGATAAGTCTTTATACACTATATCTTTATATACATTGGTGGTGACATGACCGCGCGCGGTGAGAGACACAGGTCACTGATGATCAGAGGCGCGCAGGGGATGTTTCCTCCTCCATTCAGTTGGGACACAGACACAGTCTTCCTCCGCCGCTGCACCTCTGACGCAGTGACACTATGTACTTGGGAGTGGACAGCTGCCTGTTGAGAGTTAGTTGCTAGCTGCAGAGAGCAGGAGTAGGATAACCAGCATCCGGGTGCCCTAGGCGGCAGTGCACCCTAGGTGGCTGCCTAGTTTGCATAGTGGTAGAACCGGTCCTGGATACTTTGAAACAATATTTGAGGGTCACGGCTCCCTTTCGTCGGTCCGAGTACCTATTTGTTCCTTTCCACAGGAAAAATAAGGGGATGCGTGCCTCATCGAGATCCATCGCTACATGGATTGTTCAGTCTATCCAGTGGACTATAAAGCGAAGGGCTTGGGGCCTTCATAGGTGGTGACAGCACACTCGATCAGAAGCGTCTCAACAGCTTGGGTAGCCTCACGGCACTTCGCCCCCGATGTGATCTGCAAGGCAGCCTCCTGGTCTTCAATCAACACATTTATGACGCATTATTGTGTTGAACCAGTTGCTCTATCCTCTGTTAATTTTGGTTTACAAATCCTGTCAGTGAACGGTGTCAATTAAACCTTTTCTTTGCTCAGCATCTGCTCACCCGGGTGTGTAAGGCAAGTTATTTCCCAAATGTATGCTGCCAGGGAGTCTGTCAGGAAAACAGAAAATTGTCTATCAAATACTCTTCCTTTCCTAATGGACTCCATGGCAGCAGGAGTCCCCTCCCAGTGTCTGAGTAGGCTAGTTACAGAACACGGCTGCTGGCTCAGAGCAAAGATTTATAGGAATGGGGTCCTATAAAGTAGGAGAGGAGGCGGGGCTAAACCCAAACATATGTTGCCATGGAGTCCATCAGAAAAGGAAAATTACAGTAAGTATTTGATAGACAATTTTCTGTTTTTGAAGCGATTGTACAATAATCTGATCATTAGTACACAGCTTTTGAGAACCGATTACGACAGTTCATCCAATATTATCCCATCCAACAAGCACAATTTTTTTTCTCATACAATACAAGATCATATGATTTTCATTTAATCAGTATAGTTAAACACAAAAAGAAAAGATATTGTGACTTTATATGAGGTAATGACTGGTGTAGTTCATTGACCTCCATCCCTACTGCATATTAAAAGAAAAAAATCCCACTTCAGGAATTCCCTTTTCCCCTTCCCCCCTCCCACCTTTTATTTTAATAATCAGTATAGTAGTTGTTCAAAAATACAATACAAATAGACTAAAATACATTACATCTCTTTCAAATTTTTATTCTGTCATATGAGAATTTTCGCAACTTTAGAACTATTCATTTTCGATATGAGATTAGCATGCAAAAAAAAAATGTTTGGTCATTCGTCTGATAATCTCATTGTGTGTACCAGGCATAACATTGGTCTTTTCCTCAGAACTCAAGTGAACAGACAAAAGATAGCCTTGCTTTAAAGCCTAACATTTTGAATGTTGTCCTCTCCGGGAGATTTTAGGTTTTGTTCACACCATGTGCAGAGATATAGACTTTTCTGCACGCGTTCTGCAAGAGCACAAAGAAAACAATTGTTCTCTATGTGCCCTGTTTACACCACAACACTAGTATCATGTGTGGATTTTTTCACTCAAATGCCCATGAAAACTGATCCAAACCTTAAACTCTAAGCCTTAAGCCTAGTACACACTGGCTGAATGTCAGGCGAAATCGGCCGCTTCAATAGCAACCAGTCGACATTCGGTCCATGCGTACTGCTGCCGGTCCGACAGACGCCAGCTGTTTGGCCAGCTTCTGTTGAAGGAGCATGACCAAAAAAGGTCTTGCAGGGGGTCATCCCCCTGTCAGAACACAATAGCACAGCAAGGGAGATCACTGTACTAACATCGGATTGTTGGCAAAACGGCTCCGATCTGAGCTGTCAGATTTTTTTCGTTCAGCCTGCTGGGTTGAATGAAAAAAAACCTATTAGTGTGCACTGGGTTTATGCCAGATTTTTAATGTTCCTGTATTCTCATAGAGAAAATTTCTCAGCTGCTCCTGTTCTGTTTATTTTGATTCTTTAACCAGTATAAAAATTATGGTATTCACAAAACAGATATAAATATATAGAATGTGAACAAAACTGTATAAAACCATTTTCTTTTTACAAGTGGGGTGGTAAAATTAATTTTGTTTTTAGTAAATATCACAAACTTGCCCTGGGGAGAAACACTTTTTTCTGTTTATTGTCTCAATAAGTTTCACTTGACTCACTTAAAGTGGTTGTCAACTTGTGACAACCACTTTAACCTACAGGTAAGCCTATGATAAGGCTTACCTGTAGGTGCCCTGCATATCTGCTAAACCGGTACGGTTCAGGAGATATGCAGTGTATTTGCTGTGCCGACGTCATGTCGGCACATGCGCAGTGAAGAAACGGCCTCCGTGCCGTTCCTCCACTGCGACCATGCCGTGACTGGCGGCCCCCGCGCGCATGCGCGGGAGTGACGTCACGCGACTCCGGTCAGTCACAGCGCCGGAGTCGCGGCCCCGGAAGGAAGAGAGGGGCAGAACATGGACGTGGCCAGCACAGGGGACATCGCTGGACATCGCAGGCTTCGTTTGCAGGTAAGTGGCACATAATGGACTACTATGCGATACATAGTAGCCTATTATGCTTCTACATTACTGGGGCATGTAGAGGAAAGTAAACCCCATCTGGGTTTACTTCCTCTTTAAACACTTCATGTAAAACACATTTGAACTGATTTTAGGTTAATGTATCTAGTTAACGTAACAAGTAATAGTTTCAGGACAAAAATTGTTTTCATCATATTGGTTATAGGCTTACATTCACACTTGGCTGAACTTGTTACAGAACAGTACGATTCTCTCGGACAGAGTCAGTGACATTGTATTCTGACATCACATATTTTGCATGTGTATTTGCTTTATTTACTGTTATTACAATCTTTCTGGCTTCAGTACAGCAGCGGCACCTCATTCTGATTAACTTCAACTTGAAAAAAAATTTACAGATAGTTTTGGTTGGGACACCTGCTTTTTTTAATTTAGCAGAATTAGGCCTGAATTTAACGTTAGAAGTAAAAGCTACAACTGATTTAAAAGCGAACGGAAAGTTAACTCTTACAAAAAAAATCTAAAGCTTTCAAGCTCATAACAATTAAAGGTTAAATATTTCACAGAAATAAAGGTTGAAATATTGAACAGACCCTAAAGCCAGTATTTAAACAATTGGAGTAGCATGCATTTTTGAAATGTCAAAGGGATTTTATTAAAACTTACCGTAAAATCCTTTTCTCTGAGTTCACTGACAGACGCAGCCCTTCATTGACAAGTGGGGTTATATGCACATCCTACCAGGAGTTGACTAGGCAAATAGAAAGAAAGCAAGCTGCCCCCCCCCCCCAGGGGGCCATCCTCTCTCTCCCATAAAACCCCTGCTCTGCTCAGCATATCAGTTCGTAACAAACCGTACAAATGCAACACAGAGGGGTGGGTGTTGCGTCTGTCAGTGAACTCAGAGAAAAGGATTTTACGGTAAGTTTTAATAAAATCCCTTTTTCTCTTACGTTCACTGACAGACGCAGCCCTTCATTGACAAGTGGGGATGTCCCAAAGCTGTGACAGTCAAGAGGGGTGGGTAAACGACAACAACGGTACCCAACAGAATCCTCTCAGGAGGCGCCAGCCGCGCCTACACCGCCGCCTGTAAAACTTTATGGCAAAAAGCAGCATCTGAAGATGCTGACACATCAACTTTATAAAACTTAGTAAACGTGTGCACCGAGGCCCAAGTGGCCCCTTGCACACCTGTGACACCGAAGCCTGGTGTCTGAAAGCCCAGGAAGTGCTAACTGCCCTGGTGGAATGAGCCGTGACTGGAAAAGGGGGTACCTTGCCCCGAACAGTATACGCATGGGTCACGGTCTGTGTGATCCAACGGGAAACAGTAGTCGACGAGGCCGCCAATCCTTTGCGTGGACCATCCGTCAGTACAAACAACGCATCAGACTTCCGAAAGGAAGCTGTAGTCGCCAAATACACCCTCAAAGCCCTCACGACATCCAATGAATGTAACTCAAATTCCTTGGGATGCGATGACAGCGTCTTTCACCGGAAAAACCACCGGTAGTGTAGACGATCCACAGACTCAACCGTCGCAACAGGACGTTCAGAGGAATGAATCAGGAAGGATTCCTGTTCCGTCAGAACACAGGAAGAGGAAACAAAGATGGCTTCCACCAGAGAAGAAAAGTGTAATTACTTCCATAACAAGAAGGAAGTAATACAGGCGTAGGTAGCGTAGGGTTCCTTAAACTCAATGTAAGTAACCTACAGCACTCCCGAAACTCCCACATAAACCGCTGATGTCGAAGGAAAGCCTTCAGACTACGCAACAAACATGACTGCCTACCAG
>BLSH010130462.1:121239-134377 GCA_018402905.1 Glandirana rugosa | reverse complement strand
GGTTCGCTCAACACTACTGATCAGAGATGCAGCCAAGAGGCCCATGATCACTCTGGATGAACTGCAGAGATCTACAGCTGAGGTGGGAGACTCTGCCCATAGGACAACAATCAGTCGTATACTGCACAAATTTGGCCTTTATGGAAGAGTGGCAAGAAGAAAGCCATTTCTTAAAGATATCCATAAAAAGTGTTGTTTAAAGTTTGCCACAAGCCACCTGGGAGACACACCAAACAAGTGGAAGAAGGTGCTCTGGTCAGATGAAACCAAAATCAAACTTTTTGGCAACAATGCAAAACGTTATGTTTGGCGTAAAAGCAACACAGCTCATCACCCTGAACACACCATCCCCACTGTCAAACATGGTGGTGGCAGCATCATGGTTTGGGCCTGCTTTTCTTCAGCAGGGACAGGGAAGATGGTTAAAATTGATGGGAAGAGCCGAATACAGGACCATTCTGGAAGGAAACCTGATGGAGTCTGCAAAAGACCTGAGACTGGGACGGAGATTTGTCTTCCAACAAGACAGGGTAAGAAACAATGGGGGACTGACAGCTCCCACAACTATTAATGGCCACTTCTATGTATTCTATCATGGAGGAATTACCTGCAAACTGCTGCAAGGTTTGGATTCTACCATGGGCTCATGGCAGATCCAGCTGGTGTGAAATTTGAAGTCCCAATGAAATAATGTACAAATTTAACAGACCAAATTCCTTACGATCAATGAATACCTGTGCAAAAACAGACTGTGGGGAACTAGGGTGTTTCACTGCATCAATAGCTCACCATGCGGGACATAGGCAACATTTTGACACCCTTTGACAAGGCAACTGAAATGGTGAGCAGCAAGGAAGCTGGGGTTCTCTGCTGCAGAAAATTTGTGGCAAATGAAATCTTTTATGCTAAAATGCCCGTGCAAGGACTCCAAGATTCCAGTCATCCAAAAGAAGCCTATTTGATCCTCAATACAAGGGTAAAGTGTTTTTTCCAAAGTGAACAGAGTGTGATCAGTAATGCCAGATGATGTTATCAATTCTTATTGGCTGTTTCAACATAGCATTTCAGATAAATGGTGCTAGTGCGGAAGAGCCTTGCCTGCCTCAAAAGTTTGTTTACATGCCGGAGGCTATGTCACTATGGCCAAGCTACCCCGGAAGGGATAAAAATACATAAAACAAAAAATACCCTGTCCCCTCCTTGACCTGCAGGGGGGCACACCCTTCTACTCAGGGAGAAAGCGTCCGACCCATCTCACAGCATTAAAAGGATGATCAGCCAATACATTACACAAATGCTGATATATTCATATAGCCATTATGCAAACAGAATTCTATTTAAATAGCCCATCTAAAACACACTTACTTAGCTATTTGTATAATAAAAATATTATATTATCATACTGCACTATAAGAGTTATTCTGTTACTTTGCATGATATCAATGAGTATCTGTGAGTTTGGCGGTCAGGCTTGGGTGAAAGTGTTGGGTCCTGCAGTGGAGTAGTGTTTTTGTCTGAGTAGGTCTATGTTTGTCCCAAGCATGTATGAAACCACTTACTATTGACTGACTCACTACCTCTGCTGGTAGCTTATTCCAAGCATCGACTACCCTTTCATTATAATAATATTTTCTAAGATTCATTTTGAACTTTCCTAGAGTTAGTTTGAGGTCATGTCCCCGTGTTCTTGATTTCATATTGAAAATACTGCCCTCTTGAACCTTATTCACCTGCCTTGATGTATATAACCACTTGATGACCACACTATAGCTGAATGATGGCTACAGCGCGGTTTTCCAGTTCTTGCAGGAAGTCTATTGATGTCCTCCCAGAACTGCGCTGCCCGCGCGCACTTGGCACGCTCTGTTATCCTTGTGTCCTTCAGACACAACTGATCACAGATCGGGGGAAAGTACCAATCACAGTGGCCCTTTACCACGCGATCAGCCGTGCCCAGTCACCGCTGATCACAATGTAAACACACTTGCCAGTTATTGGCATTCCTTTCCTCACACTGTCGTAGTGTGAGGAGAGGAGAGCTGGTAACTGGCAAGTGTGAAAAGGGACATCCACACTGATAATCAGGTCACTGATCATCAATGTCCTCATCATCAGTGCAGCCCCATCAATAGCGGGTGTGGCCAGCCTCTGATGATCGCACCTCCAGCTTCTGGATGATGGAAAGAGTCGCCACTTATACTGAAGAATTACATCTCCAAACAATCTCTGCCCCACTGAGGGACTGCAACCCCCAGGATACACTGCATGAGTAATGAAACTTCAGATCCCAGCCTGGATTAAGATGCTACAGGACTACATATCCTAACTTGCTTTTTCTATGGAGCATTTTCTTTTTTGAGCATCACAACACAGAGACTACAGCCGGATGATTTTCAGTGTGGCCCAAAGGAATCCTATATGAACATCTACAAAAGGCCCCGGCAGGGTAATCAGCCAGAAGTGTTACTGCCGTTTTGTAAATTAAAGAAGTATAGCCAAAGCTTGTTTGGCTGTACTTCTCATATGGATTACAGGGGTACAATTCGTTTTGCACTCTTGTAACTTGTTTTCAGCAGAGAGCGGGCTTCTCTTTTAAAGGTCCAGTATTGCTGGTAAGCTGGCATTTTTTTCCATTAAAGGTGGCGGTGTCTCTTGTGGACTGTTGCACATGGGGTGGATGCTATCTGCATGGTTTTTCTAATTGCAAATTACACATGGAGAAGATGTTCCCTTGACAACATCTTTTAACTTTTTATCTTGAATCACCTACTGAAAGTTTCCACTCACTTATATATATTTCTTTGGACCTTACACCTGGAACCTTTCTTATATATGCTATAATTCATTTTTACCTTGGCATTGTGTTTATTATAAATACTAACTGTTAACGCGCCTGTTTTTTTATATATATGTTTACAGTTACTGTGCCTATATCACACAGTGGATTTGCAGCTTATATTATTGTATCTTGTTATATTTACTTATCAAAAACCTTTATAAGAGCATTTTTTTCCTTTGAGAAATCATTTTCCATCAGTGCTGCCAATCAGTGCCTCCTCATCAATGTTGCCTATCAGTACCCATCAGTGCCGCCTATCAGTGCCCATTAGTGCCGCCTATCAGTGCCCATTAGTGCCACCTATCAATGGCCATCAGTGCCACTTATCAGTGCTCTTCATTGCTGCCTATCAGTGCCCCATCAGTGCCACATATCAGTGCAGCCTCATCAGTGCCATCTCATCAGTGCCTACCAGTGCCATCTCATCAATGCCCATTAATGCATTCTAGCAGTGGCCATCAATGCTGCCTATCAGTGCCCATCAGTGCAGCCTCATCAGTGGTCTTTTTTAATTTATCAAAAAAGAAAGTAATGTCTGAAACAAACAAACTAACATGTAACAAGTGAATAACAAATAACATGATTAGATTCAGCTGCAACTCTTCTGCGAGATACACACAGTCCAAAAGAATGATTCAAATATGAGTTGTGACTTTTTAATTTGTTTAGCACAAATTAAAAAACCCAGTGGTGATTAAATACCACCAAAAGAAAGCTCACAAAATTTCATATTGGTACAGTGCTGCATGGCCGTGCAATTGTCATTCAAAATGCGACAGTGCTGAAAGCTGAAAATTGGCCTGGGCAGGATGGGGGTGGAAGTGCCCAGTAGGCAAGTGGTTAAAGGATTTAATCATGTTTCCCCATTCCCTTCTTTCCTCTAGTCTAGACTGTACACATTAAGTTCCTGAAGTTGCCCCTGATCTGTTTTATCCCCCAAACCTTTCACCATTTTTGTTACCCGTATCTGAACTTGTTCTGTCTTATCAATATCTTTTTGCAAGTCAGGTTTCCAGAACTGGACACCGTATTCTAAATGAGGTCTCACTAAAGATCTATATAGGGGAATCACGACCTTCTTCCTCCTGCTGGTGATCCCTCTAGTGATGCATCCTAGAATCTATTCGCTTTTCCCACTGTCTGGTCACACTTTTTGCTGATTTATTTATTTTATTTATACAGCTGAATATATTTTCATTAATTGTAACATTGCATATATCCTACCGCTGTTGTTGCAAACATTTATATATACTTGTATGAGAATTATATATCATTTCTTTTGCAAGCAGCCAGTTCTAAGGCCACATATTTCACCAGGCGCAGATTGGATATAGAATTTTGGGAACCCCTTCAATGGGTCCACTTCAGGGAACTACATTTTTATGGACTTTAATGCAATGGACTGTTAACCATCTAAGGGCCACACACATTCTCTTTACACCTATTCTATGTATACCAGTGGAGACAGTGAACTAGTTCAGCAGTACAGCCAAACTACCTCAGCTGGATCATACTGCTAATTTGTATGTAATCATCTATACTTGTATGGAGGGCCAGCCACAAGGGGGAGCTACAGTCCTCCTGTACCAGGCCCGGGCCAACAGGGGAGCCCGGGCAGCTGGGAAATCAGATGTGGGCAGGGGAGGGGGCAATCCATGTGGTGGGTGGGGGGGAACTGATCTCTTGTATGTCTCTCCCTGCAGCAGCTGAAACCTGGCTTCTTCTCCCCTTTCTCTCTCTGGTTTTCAGCTGCTGTAGGAAGAGACACAATAGGGATCTGTTCCTGTAATTTCCCTACTACCTCACCAATCACCCTGCCTCTCCAGAATTTGATTCCCCCTGCTGCCCGGGCCCCTCTGCCCCCACCACATTACTGATCATTTACTGTGTTCATTCATAACTGAAGCACAGTAAACTTTATGAATTAACAGGAGCCTTTACACAGAATGCTTTCTGTACATGATCTTCAGTTCATCTGAGGCTGCAGAGAAAAGGATGTAGAAGTCTGTGTCCTCAGTCCCTTTCTCTGTCTGAAAAGTGAGACATCAGTGAGGCTTCACCAAAGCCACATGCCACCCCCCCCCCCACCACCACTCCCAACAGCATTGTGAAAGAATAAACAAATAAAAATAATCAATAATTGTACGTGCTCATTCACATGGATTCTATGGTCCATACAGTGTGAATGAGCGTTTTATTTGTGTGGTGGCATCAGGGTCGTACACCTGCATCTTAATGCCTTTAAAATTAGGACCCGTGGCTTTGTCCGTGCAGCTGCTGTGTCCCTATAGCGTAACATAGGCAAAAAAAACACAACAATAATAATTACTCACCCTTCAGCATTGGTGTTCAGTGTTTAAGTACCTGAACACATGCTCCTATGCCAAGCTGTCTCCCTTAGACGAGCCAGGACTATAGTTCGACTGTCAGAAAACTCCATCTGACAGTTCTGGATCCTTTCAGTGCTTGGTGCTGGAGCACAGAAAGTATTCCAGCACCTGGCACACTATTGCCACTCTGGATATCTTTGACAGCTACACTGGGGCACCATCTAAGTGGTGGCACCCAATGCGGTCTGCCCTCACCAAACAGGGTCCCTTTTAGAAATCATGGGGCTTCATACAGCTCAATTGACAGGGCCATCCCCTCCCACAGACAGCCCCCACTGGACCCCCTTGATGACCCGATGTTGCCCATGCCTAGTACAGGAGTACTGCCTGTACTCCCCTATTGGTGGCCCTGCCCATCAATGCCACCCCCATCATGACTGTACCCACCCCTATCACCCCCATCAACCCCATCTTCCTCAACTATTACCAGCAACATCATACCAATCACTACCATCTATATCATCTCCTCCATTACTGGTCCAATAATTCTCACCCCTATTCTACTTATCACTAACACCCCCACTACTGATGTACCCATCACTATTACCCAATCACTACTCTCCCCATCACTACCAGTCCACTACCACTGTTCCCATCACTACCAGTCCACCAACACTTTACCCATCACTACCATCATCCATATACAGTTGTGCTCATAAGTTTACATACCCCTGCAGAATTTATGATTTCTTGGCCATTTTTCAGAGACTATGAATGATAACACAAAAACATTTCTTTCACTCATGGTTAGTGTTTGGCTGAAGCCATTTATTAACAATCAACTGTGTTTACTCTTTTTAAATCATAATGAAAACAGAAACTACCC
Organism: Glandirana rugosa; assembly: GCA_018402905.1. Lineage (NCBI taxonomy): Eukaryota > Metazoa > Chordata > Amphibia > Anura > Ranidae > Glandirana > Glandirana rugosa. Next base: position 128,322 of record BLSH010130462.1, on the reverse strand, counting down.
AAATGACCCTTATCAAAAGTTTACATACCCCAGTTCTTAATACCCTGTATTGCCCCCTTTAATATCAATGACAGCTTGAAGTCTTTTGTGGTATTTGTGGATGAGGCTCTTTATCTTCTCAGATGGTAAAGCTGCCCATTCCTCATGGCAAAAACCCTTCAGTTCCTGGAAATTCTGGGTCTGTCTTGCAGGAACTGCACATTTGACATCTCCCCAGAGTGGCTTAATTGATATTGAGGTTAGGAGACTGAGATGGCAACTCCAGAACCTTCACTTTATTCTGCTGTAGCCAATGACAGGTCAACTTGGCCTAGTGTTTTGGATCATTGTCATGTTGGAATGTCTAAGTACGTCCCATGCACAGCTTCCTGGCTGATGAATGAAAATGTTCCTCCAGTAGTTTTTCATGACATACTGCATTCATCTTGCCATCAATTTTGATCAAATTTCCTGTGCCTTTGTAGCTCACACATCCCCAAAACATCAGTGATTCACCTCCGTGTTTCACAGACCTTGTTGACGCCTCTCCAAATGTAGCCTTTATGGTTGTGGCCAAAAAGCTTAATTTTGGTCTCATCACTCCAAATGACTTTGTGCCAGAAGGTTTGAGGCTCGTCTCTGTGCTGTTTGGCGTATTGTAAGCGGGATACTTTGTGGTGTTTGCGTAGTAATGGCTTTCTTCTGGCGACTCGACCATGCAGCCCATCTTTCTTCAAGTGCCTCTATATTGTGCATCTTAAAACAGCCACGCCACATGTTTTCCCGAACAATTTTCTTGGCAGTTGTGGTTGAAATTTTAGTTGGTCTACCTGACCATGGTTTGGTTTCAACAGAACCCCTCATTTTCCACTTCTTGATCAGAGTTTGAACACTGCTGATTGGCATTCTCAATTCCTTGGATATATTTTTATATCCCTTTCCTGTTTTTTACAGTTCAACTACCTTTTCCCGCAGATCCTTTGACAATTTTTTTGCTTTCCCCATGACTCAGAATCCAGAAACATCAGTGCAGCACTGGATTAAAGATGCAAGGGTCTGTCAGGAGAACTTTTATGCACACACACTAATTACAAGCAAACAGATCACAGGTGAGGAGGGTTACGTTTAATAGCCACTCAAACTCTTTTGTGTCAACTTATGTGCATGTTATCAGGCCAAAATCACCAGGGTATGTAAACTTTTGATCAGGGTCATTTAGGTACTTTCTGTTATCATTCTGATTTAAAAAGCATAAACACAGTTGACTGATAATAAACGGCTTCATCCAAACACTAACCACAAGTGAAAGAAATGTTTTTGTGTTCTCATTCATATTCTCTGAAACATGGCCAAGAAATCATAAATTCTGCCAGGGTATGTAAACTTATGAGCACAACTGTATATCTCACCAACAGCTGCAACCCATAACATGTCCAGCTGTGTGTCCCCATGATTTCCAGTCCCCCCCCTGTCCTTTCTCAACAAGATGTCTATACCCCTTCCCTGGTGTACTCTCCCATAGTCCCTGGTCAGCATGGTTCTGGTGCTGCCAGAAGCTAAAGAAAAATCCACAGGCCGGCTTTGCACACTTCCAGTGCAGCTCTAGCTTCAGGGCTATAGAAAGACTGGATGACATCTAGATGGGTTACTTATTTTGTTTGGCCAAAGTAATGTCACAGGAAGGTCATGACCTTAGGTATGCTACTGCCACTGGGGTATTGCAGGGATGTTTATCTGTTGTAGATAGGCCCTTCAAAATGACAGATGGCAACCTTGATCTACATTGGGAAATCTATCTAGCATTTGAAGCAATTTTCACAGCTTTTTCATTATATTGCTGCATCCTTCGGCCTCCATTGTAGACCTTCTTAAAGCTATATGAGCAGTTCACACTAATGTTCTCACTATGCTGGGCTGCTAGCAACATTTTATTTCCTTGATGTGCTTTGTGTGTTTACTGAGTCATCTGTCTCACCCCAGATCCAGGAGATTCACTTTTTCTAACAGAGTGCAGAAAGGGATCTTTGGGGCAATTTGGGATTGTTTGTTATTTTCCTAGCTCATACAGGGGCATATAGGGGGTCATTTACTATAGTGCGATTCTGCCTTGGGGGGAATTTTAATGCGCAAAATAGCCAAATCACGCTAATTAGCGCGAAAATGGAATTCACTATAGCACTGGGGAAAAAATACTTTTGAAATCAAATTCACTATAGCGCCCAGACAACAAAGACTGACTAGAAAACTAGTTGTGGTAAAAGCATGGGAATCGCACATGGAAATAATGTTTACAGCATGATATGCTAGCTTAAATGGTTCTTAAAAATGTGGTATATTATTTAATGATGATCTGCTTTTAAACCGCTTAAAAAGTGATGTATCATCTGAAATATCATTGAAAGTCTGAAAAGAGCTAAATTCCCCCTTTTTCTCTGATTATTTATCAGCACAAGGGCGACATAGTAAATTCACAAATTAGCGCTTGGCGAATCTGCCTTTTTGAGAGTGAAAATTTGCGCTATATAGTCCACTGCAAGTTTCAGCCATTGATTCTAATGGTACAATTGTAACTTCCCTAAGGCTCGGTTCACACCTAGGCGACTTGCGATCCGACGCCCCAAGTCACCTCAAGTCGCTTGACATCCGAAATCACATTGAAATGAATGGGAGCCATCTTAATATATACTACTGAAGTGGTTCCAACTTCAAGGCGAAACAAAAGGTTCCTGTACAACTTCAAGGTGACTTCTATCCAACTTGTGCCCATAGAATTAAATGGACGTCGCCTCCAAATCTGATCCCCCATCTATATTGAAGCAACTTTATAGTTTAAAGGAAAATAAATTTTGAAGGCAACCCCCTCCCTCCCTTCTCTGATTGGCCACAGGCAAAGTCATCTGGCATGGAGTCACATTGTAAGTCGCCCAAATTCGCCTTCAAATCGCCTAGCAAAGTTGCCCCCGAAGTCGGATTGCCTAAGTGTGAACCAAGCCTAAATAAATCCTTTTCATGTTGAGATGAAATGTATCTTTCTCTCAAATAAATTGTCCCTGCAACAATGTTGCTTCTTCATGATCTATTTTGTTTTTAAGATTGCTAGAATGTGTAATGTTTTCATGTTTTGGTAAAATACATTTTTCTCTGTCTATCACTTGTTGCTCTCCATCTCACTAAAATCTTTTCCCAAACTCACACAGATATCTTCACAAACCACAAACAATACCATTGCTGAGTCACAATTGTGTGTGTTTTTTTTTAATTTCCAAATTATCCTAATTTGATCCCAAAAAATGTGATACCAACATCAGAAATAAAAATGTCATTCCCAAAAATCAGAGGGTAACATCACTATTCTACACTCACACACCAAGAATCACCAAATATCACTGAATAAATTAAGAAGAACTCCTGACTAATGTAATTCCACCACCTGTACGTCCAAAAAAATGCAGTATATAACTGTAGGAGAGTTACATGTGTAAAAGCTCAGTGGCTCACAAGGTAAGACAACTGCCTAGCAATGCTGAGTTCCTGGGTTTGAATCCCAAACATGCCACTTCAGGTAGAGATGTTGTTTGTTCTCCATATGTTGTTAAACATAATTCCTGACTCAGGGCCTTACCTAGATTATGTCTAAATGTAGTATTTATATATAGGCGGGTTCCACCACCATTGCAAATTGTGTCAAATGTTTTCCATGGGCAAGGACTCAAATCAGCCTTAACATTTCCCCATCACCTCTAATTGCAGCTTCTTACCAAGGCAAAACCCACAAAATGACAGCCTTTTATCTCTCTGCATGCTGACAGTAATCAGCCATAACCACCCTTCACAACAGATGGCATATACCAGAAACAGGCCGTTCATTGGCTCTCTGGCCATCCACAGTACATCTGCATTGATTAACTTCTTGCACCCCTGTAACTTAGGACTGTTTTACACCACCAAGATGCAGCCTAAAAAACTGTGGCTCAGTAGGCTAGGGCTCCTGCCTAGCAATGCTAAATTTCTGGGTTTGAATCCCAAACATGCCACTTCATATAGAAAAGTTGCCTTTTCTCCCTATGTTGTTAAACATAGCTCAGGGCCTTTAATATATTATGTCTAACTGTAATATTTATGTGTAGGAGGGTTCCACCACCATTGCAAATCTTGCTAGATACACTATCTAGTCAAAAGGACTAGGACACCTGCCTTTACACACACATGAACTTTAATGGCAGCCCAGTCTTAGGCCATAGCATTAAAAATTGATTTGGTCCACTCTTTGCAGCTATAACAGCTTCAACTCTTCTGGGAACACTGTCCACAAGATTTAAGAGAGTGTCTATGGGAATGTTTGGCCATTCTTTCAAAAGTGCATTCGTGAGGACAGACACTGATGTTGGATGAGAAGGCCTGGCTCACAGTCTCTGCTCTAATTCAGCCAAAATGTTTTCTATCTGATTGAGGTCAGGACTCTGTGCAGGCCAGTCAAGTTCCTGCACCTTACCTTTTAATTCGTTTTGGGGGGTGGTGGTTTTGGGGAAGTGGAATATCTTCCTTAGGGCCCACTGCTGCGGTGTGTGTCCGAAATCGGATGTGATTTGCAGTGTAATGTAAATCACATGCGATCTCTGTGCAATGCAAATTCCATGCGATCTCTGTGCAATGCAAATTCAGCCATACAGATAGTATGGTTTAATTTGCATTGCATGTGGACCAAACTTGCACAGGACCCTTTTTTTGTTCCGCAGCAGAATTGGATCACATGGGTTTTCACACCCATTGCAATCCGATTCCTGTCCAAATATGCAGTTCGCAGTGCAATATGCAAACTGATTTGGGGGTGTGTCAATAGCTTTTTATTGACACTCCCAGCAGTTTGCATATGACAGTGTGAACTGCCCATGAGTCGGGTTCCCGCAGTGGATTTTCAGGGTTCCCGCATCGCAGGTAGTTCACATATGCAAACTGCTGGGAGTGTCAAAAGAAAGCTAATGAAACCCTCAAATCAGTTTGCATATGGCACCCATGCGATCCAATTCTGCTGCCTAACAAGAAAAGGGTCCTGTGTGAGTTTGGTCCAAATGCAATCCCATTTCAGCCATACTAGTTGTATGGCTGAAATGACACCACACAGAGATCGCATGTGATTTTTCACTGCAGTGCAGTGCGAATCTCATGCAATCTCGGACAACTCTGCAGTGTGAACTGGCCCTCAGTCATACTCTCATTTATATTTGCATAGTCCTTACTAATTTACATCAGCAGAACAAATGCAAGACGTGTAATGTGGCTGTAAACAGGAAGTGATGTGTACACATGGGCTGAAAGCAAATATGTGGTGATGCCAAATAAACAAATTAATGAACCCCGCCCACACCAAATATAGCTACCACATCCTCCCCCACATTGATAAAAAATGTAATTTCAGCTTGCTTGTGGCTGTAATGTATTGCTGGCTCCTGGCAATACAGATTAAAAAATAAAGTTTTTACAAAACGGCGTAAGATCCCCCCAAAGTCCATACCAGACTAGACTTGTGCATGGCTAAAAAATTTGTTTTTATAGTTTTTTGGAAATTCAAAAAATTCGGAATTCAGAAAATGAAAACATTTCGTAATTCGGAAATTAAAAAATTCGGAAATCCGAAATTCGCGGTAATTCAGCAATTGCGGTAATTCGGAAATTTGCGGTAATTCGGCAATTGCGGTAATTCAGAAATTTGTGGTAATTCGGCAATTGTGGTTTTTCGGAAATTCAGCAATCGGAGCAGACGAAAATCCGAAATTCGGAAATTCAGAAATCCGAAAATTCGAAAATAACCACGAACATTTGAAATAATAACTAACTAATAACTATTAAATTATAGGTATTGGAGTTTCCTTGAAAGTTTTGCTGTTAGTGTACTTAAATATGAAATTTATAACTAATAGCCATGTTTTCAAGAAAATTCCAATACCTATAATTTAATAGTTATTAATTATTATTTCAAATGTTTTTCTTAGTTCCGAATTTCGGAAATAAGGAAGATCATTTGTAATAATACATTATTAATGTATTATTTTAACTTATTATAAATAATAATAAACTATTATTATTTCATATGTTATTTCTTATTTCCAGAATTTCCAAAATTCGGAAATAATGAAGAACATTTGAAATAATAAGATATTCATTTATTATTTTAACTTATTATAAATTATAATAAGCTATTATTATTTCAAATGTTCTTCCTTATTTCCAACTTTTGCAGTGTGTGACTGTACATATGCATATGTATGTTTGTATGTATGTGTGTGTGTATACTGGGTGTGTATATACTGTGTGTATATTAGATGTATATTGAATGTATACACACAGTATACATACAATATACATCCAATATACACACAGTATATACACACCCAGTATGCACACACACATACATGCAGTATGCATATATATAGTCACACACTGCAAAAGTTGGAAATAAGGAAGAACATTTGAAATAATATTAGCTTCTTATAATTTATAATCTAAAATAATAAATCAATAACTTATTATTTCAAATGTTCTCCCTTTTTTCCGAAATTCGGAAATAAGAAAGAACATTTGCAATAATAATAGTTTATAATCTATAATAAGTTAAAATAATAAATTAATAACTTATTATTTCAAATGTTCTTCCTTATTTCCGAAATTCGGAAATAAGAAAGAACGTTTGAAATAATAGTACTGTATATACTTGAGTATAAGCCGAGTTTTTCAGCACATTTTTTGTGCTGAAAAAGACCCCCCTCGGCTTATACTCGAGTCAGTGTCTGTGGGTGATCAGTAGATTCACATTAAACAGAGCCGTGCTGCTTCTAAGAGCCGTTCTGTGCTGTGTAACTGTGATTAAACACATTGGAATGCAAAGAATGCTGAGAGAGGTGTCAGATTCTCAGCTTGATGTCGGGAGGTGGGGGAGGTGGGCAGGACAAGCTTGTGAAGAGCTGCAGCTCTCTCTCTCTGCATTCTTTGCATTCCAATGTGTTTAATCACAGTTACACAGCACAGAACGGCTCTTAGAAGCAGCACAGCTCTGTACACGACGAAGATTCTCGGCAAGACACGACACATTGACACTAATTTGTGTAA
>BLSH010130462.1:64118-77828 GCA_018402905.1 Glandirana rugosa | reverse complement strand
GTATCACAGGCGGCGGTACATTGCAGCCAGTATCACAGGTGGGGGTGCTTTGCAGCCAATATCACAGGTGGGGGTACTTTGCAGCCAGTATCACAAGTGGGAGTACTTTGCAGCCAGTATCACAGGTGGGGGTACTTTGCAGCCAGTATCACAGGCGGCGGTACATTGCAGCCAGTATCACAGGTGGGGGTACTTTGCAGCTGGCAGTATCACAGGTGGGGTACTTTGCAGCCAGTATCACAGGTGGGGTACATTGCAGCCGCCAGTATCACAGGTGGGGGTACATTGCAGCCGCCAGTATCACAGGTGGGGTACATTGCAGCCGCCAGTATCACAGGTGGGGTACTTTGCAGAGACCCCCCCCACCACCCACCCCAAAGTTGGGACAAGTCCCGCACTTACCCCATCTAATAGGCAGGCAGGCAGGAGTGTGCAGAGATCGGCATGCGGACAGCGGGCTGTTTGTATGCAGAGGCAGTGCTTGCGGTAAGTGTGCTGGAGCCCACCTGTCTATGGATTTTATTGTAGAGTTACCTAACTCTCAGGGTAACACAGTTATCCTTATGGCTGACCGATTCTCAAAGATGTCACATTGTATTCCACTTAAGAAGTTGCCCACCTCCAAGGAATTGGCATCCATTTTTGGTCGGGAGATCTTTCGCTTACATGGGCTTCCCAAGGTGATCATCTCGGACAGGCGTAGCCAGTTTGTGTCCAGGTTTTGGCGAGCCTTTTGTTCACAGTTGGGAATTCAGCTTTCTTTCTCTTCTGTTTATCACCATGTATTCTCAAGTGGTCCCATATTTCCACATCTGCAACCAGATCTGATTCATTTGTAATTAATATGTCTAATAATGCATCATTTCTAGTTGGGGAATTCACCAATTGGGACATGAAGTCCCAATATATTTTCTGAAAGCAAAGCTGCTGGAGCAGTGGCGGCTGCTTCACTAGGGACGCAGGCGTGCCGCCCCCATATCCATGCATCCCACCCCTAATCTACATGTGGGGCGCCGGGCGCATTGATTCCAATGGGTTTTTTTTTAAGCACGCGATTAAAGCCAGAGACTCTAATAGGCTTCAAAAAAGGGTGGACTGGGCCCACTCAGTTGTGTGACAATAGCTAATGAATATACACTAATGTCACACTGATTCTCCTCCTAGCCAATCAGGAAGCTGGTCCTGAGAGCCATTTCACGATTGGCCGAAAGGAGAGCGATCCCATTGGCTTAGGAGGAGGAGGGAGGACTTAGGTGTCGGTGCTCTCTGGGAACATACAGCTTTCAGCCTCACCGCCTCCTCCTCCTCTCTATCAGAGCTGTCGTATGAGTGCTGCTCCAGGGGATGAAGAGATCGGAGTGACAGGATGGCGGACGTGGGGGATGGAAGGACCAGCCTGACTACTGGCAGCACCGAGATGGGGAAACATTTTCCAACTCTGTCAGAGGTGCTTCGGGGCGATGAGTGAGGAGTGAGTGTCCGGACACACGCTCCCGCTGTCACCCATCGGGGATCGGATCTGGGTCAGCGATCAGATCGGGAGATCGGGCTGTGTGTGCTGATCTCGGAGTGCCCGGTCTGTGTTGGATCGGATGTGGCAGGAGGCAGAGAATCTGCCAGCAGGCTACCATGTCATAGGAGGAGAGGTGAGTGAGCCATGGACACGAGCAACGTGCACACCATGTGCACGGACACCAGACATCACTCCCCCCTCCTCTTCATCATCAGACTGATCTCTCCTCTACACCTGAAAGGTTAAGTGAACCGGCGACCGGGCTGGGAGGTCCATAGTCAGGTCCGTCTGCCGCCCCTCCGACCAATGGAGCATGCAAATGCAAAATTTCAGTAAAAAATACAATAAAGTTAATTTAAGTGGATATCAACACAATATATTACCCAATTTTGGTAAGATATAAAAGATAAGGTTGTGATGAATAAATAGATACCCAACATGTTAAACCTTAAAACTACACATGTCCACGAAAGAGCCACAAACGTTAGTACCCAAAATTGTTCATTGGGCATTATTCAACTTCGGTTAAAACTGCAGTTTGTGTTTATCTATAGATGTCCTTTATCTGCATAGGCAGTTTTTGCTAAAGGTAAGTTATGCCTTTAAAGATCATTAAAATGTGTTGGTCCCTGCATCTGTGTCACATTGGGGTTAATTTACTAAAGGCAAATAGGCTGTTCACTTTGCAAGGGAATTTGCCCAAGAGCTATTTCACTCTGCAAAGAATTCAGAGTCATGTGCAAGGAAATAAAAAAAGTGCATTTTTGCTTGCACACGATTAGATGATGGAAGTCAGCAGAGCTTCTCCTTATTCAATACATTCTGGGGAAAACACCCTTCCAAAGTGCAAATTCACTTGCAATGTGAATAGCCTATTTGCCTTTAGTAAATCAATCCCTTTGTGTCTTGCACTAGAGTTGAGATAGACATACAGTATGTATCATATCAGGATGAAGGTATGCGATGTGTTCAAATTTTATACAGGCTTGTCCTCATGCTGGTAAATGGGTTGGGTGTAAGTTGGAACATATGGTAGATTTCATTTAAGATGAATAGGCAGTAATCAGTTAAGGAAAAGAAGGAGGGCTTCATGATAAGTGATATGTAAAATAGGTAGAGAGAATGTGGGTTGGGCATGGGGGAGTGATTAGCATTGGATGGATATTTGATGATTTACAGAAATTAAATAGATGTTCTTGTACTTTTAGTTTACCACTGGAGCATTTGTCTTTGGGTTATTTTGCTATTCTGGATTAAAGCCTAACCGTAGCTAAAATTTAAAACAGAAAATTTAGCACAAGGGACATAATTTACAGTCAGTAAGGTGCGCTCCTTGTGCTCCCTACTATTCTATTAGTAGAAATCCTCCATCCATGTCACCCTCCTCAGCTGTTGTAATCTTCTATTGCAGTGATTTGTTATTTATGTTGTCTGTGTCTCATTGGGATATTTCCTTTCACTTTCTGTCCTGAATATCCCCCTCATAGCCATAGTTACAACCAATGTTTCTGTTAATTCACTTTGCCATAAAAAAATCCCAAGTTTTAATAGTAACTTTAGACAAAAGACCTAATTATCTGATAATATGGTACATTATTATTAATACTCTGCACTACCATTAGGTCTACCTTTAATTCAGTAAGCATGTGTGGTATTTTTTCTGTTACCACAACTGTAGCACTATCCCGTAGGAGTTGCAGATGAAAGGGATCCCCCACTTTTGCACAGCCAGGCACACCAAATCTTCACAAGCACCCAGAGTCAGAGAACAGTTTGTTTTTGTTATTTATTTGGGGGTTAAAATGGATAGGGATGGGAGGTTATGGGATGCCCACTTGACTTTAACAACTTTAGGGACAACTTGATTTATACGTCTCTTCTCCTCTTTCCTCCTGCACACACACTTGCTTGCTCCAGTTGAATCACTTTGAAATTACCTAACAGGCCCCCAGTCAGATTTTAGCATCAACCAATTACAGGCAGGAACTCACAGTCCCTTTAAGTGTAGCTCCGATAGTGAAACAGCATGTAACTTCTCTTCTGTGGCTACTGATCTCAGCACCACATCTACAGGCACTGCCAACCCACCTGGCTGCAGCTGCCCCTTTCACCAGCCCACCTGGCTGCCTCCGCACACCAGTCCATCCAACTGACTCTTCACCAGACCACCCATTTGACTCTCAGGAGATCTCTCAGGGAAAGGCCTGAAGGTTTAAGCACACCACTGTCTTCTAGGGAGACTGGCTACATGTTGTAGTCTCCCCCCTTTGTTAGTCCCAAACAGTGTTGCTCTACTCACTCTGTCCTCTCATGTTCCCATGCCTCCAGGAAAGACTTCTTCCCATGTGTTTTGGCAGGATCCTTCCAGCACCCAAGCCCCAGCCCAAGACAGGAACCCCCCCCCCCAGACTAGGGGGTACCCCTGAGGGCCACTGACAGCCTCCTCAACACTGTATCACCATCTTCCACCTGACTGACTCTGCTTGCATGGCCCATGTCAATTTATGAGGTGAACTCAGTCCTCTGCCAGCCCAATACTGGGGATTGGCTGAAGTCTCGTAAATATTCAAGGCAGGTAATTTTAGTCCCCACCCTCTAGTTCTAGAAGATTCTCCAACCATCTATACCAGGGGGAGGCACCAGAGAGCTGCCAGGATGAGCCATCCAGATCTGACCTCTAGTAAACCCTGACACAATTAAGACTCACCAACTTAAATGTGAGTCAGACTATGGTTTGCCTACACTAACTCCTAGCACACTCTAGAGGGTGCTACACAACACTGGATCAAGGAAACCCTGACCTATGCATATCTGAATGACAAACTAGTGGATGTTAAAATCCAGAGGTCCCACTATACATAGTTGCATAGATAGTTAGTCAAGAAACATGTCTTATCCAGTTTAAAATAAATACATATTCAGAATAAATAAATAGAAAACCTCCTTATACACAATCCTAAACCCACAGTTGATTAAGAGAAAGACAAAATAACCCAACCCTATAAAGCATGGTTCATATTCCTCCAGCCAGAGGGGAGGAGGGAATCCTTCCTGATCCCCTGAAGGCAATGAGATATTCCCTGGATCAGCAATCTCTACTCCTATAACATATACATTTTAATATCTACTTATATTTTGTGGATTTAGGAATGCACCCAGATCTTTTTTTAAAACAATCTACTGAGCTATCCAGATTTATTTCTTCTGGGAGTCTAATCCACATTTTTGGGGCTCTTACTGTGAAGAAACCTTTCTGTATTTGGAGGTTAAATCTCTTTTCATCCAGATGTAAATAGTGTTCCGTCTCTTTTGTAATGACCTTAGTGAAATAACTACAACAGGTTCACTATATGGACCACTTATGATTACAGAGTGATCATGTCCTCCTTAATCTCTTCTTCTCAGGACAGAATAAATTCAGTTCAGCTAATCTTTCCTCATTCTCAGCTGAGGTCCTCCATGCCTCTTATCAATTTGGTTGCCTTTCTCTGCACTTTCATTTCCTTTACATCATTTTTTCTGAACTGGTGCCTAAAACTGAATTGCATATTCCATATGAGGTTTTACTAACGATTTATACAGGGGCAAAATGATGCCTCTGTTTTAATAGAGAAAGTGAAAGAAAATGAAAGTAAAAGAAAGTGTTTTGGTTGCTTTAAAAAATGCAGCTTGGCATTGCATGCATTGCATGCTTTTATTAAGTTGTTGATCTTCCCCTTTGAGGTACAAGAACACACAGCTTCTTTTCAACCATTGTCTTCCCCCTGTTGTACTCCTCATAAAATGTATGGTGCATGCTTGTTTTTAGCCTCCAAGTGTATAGCTATACATTTGTACTCGGAATCTTTAAGGTGTCTGGGAAATGGAATAACATGGTGCCTGGACAGTGAGCTGAGGTGTGCCGTGGTCACAAGGTCAGTATGCCTTAAGGGGGCATACCCGATTAGAATGATAGTGTATAAAACCATAAAATAGGGGACAGGAGGGTGGGGAAACTTTCCCAGGAAACGCTGAGAGAGCCAGTAGGAGGAGGCTGGGTTATAAGTGACCCAGACTCATCCTACAAATACAGGCTGACCTGCAGTCAGCTTTACAATTTGTACTCGGAATCTTTAAAGTGTCTGGGAAATGGAATGACATGGTGCCTGGACAGTGACCTGAGGTGTGCCGTGATCACAAGGTCAGAATGCCTTAAGGGGGGCAAAAATGAACAGATAGGATGTAAGAAGTATGCCCTTTATAATGACAAATATAATGTTTAATCCACCAACTGAGCGAAAGTCCCTTGACATTATGACAAAAGGTTCCAGTATATACCTAGCATAGCAAGAGGACCTCTACCTACCTAGTTACCTAACAATGTGTGTCGTGACTCCCTGCTGTGGAGCCGCCGAGGCAGCCCAATCCTAAAGGAGTGACCGGTGTATTCTTTCGGGTTTACCCCCAATCTTGACAGCAAAAGTAAACATGTTTTACAAACTGTGAGGTCGAGAGTGGAGAGCTGGAAAACGGTAGAAATGGCCATCCTTGCATACCCCTTCAGTTGTGACATTAATGCATCCAACCTTGACTGGACACCAGACCGTTTTCGTTTCAAAGAACCTAATATCTGTTACTGGGACCCCTTTGACTTGTCTTGCATGCGGCCTCACATGAGCCCTGGTGTCCTGTTAAGTGATTGATCAACACAGGACTGGACTGTGGCCTGAAACGGGAAATTTGCTTGGCCTAAGTATCCATGGAAGCTAGATATGTGGCAGCTTTGATAACCAGATCATCTTGTATCCTGAAGGGTGCCGTAGAGAGTAAGTCTGACATAACGAGAAATAGTTGCCCTGTAACCGGCCATCTTCCGACTGAAGTTGGCGGGCTGCTTCCTGTATCTGTTTTGGAAAAGCCCTAATGGGGTGTGCAGCTACAGGGTAGGTTTGTTCGGGTGCTGCATAGACCTGAAATGTTGGATTCCTGCCATGTAGGTTCTGATGGTTGAGAAAGATAGCATTAACTTAAGTGGCAAAAGAAATAAACGCAAGCAATACTGAATACTGAATCGATCCGAGGAAACTGTGCTGAAAAGCCTGAAAAGCCTGCCAAGCTGTGTCCTAGCTTTCCTAGCATTTGCTAAGAGAGAAATAGTGATCAGCTCCCTGGCATCGGCCTGAAAAAGGCTCAATCCATCCTGAGCAGGGAGTAACCTGGACACTGGGTGGCCCTCTGGTCTGGCTCCGGGACCTGTTGAAAAATAATGAGAAATTAAAGCATGATAACGTGTCAGCCGCCACATACTCTGCACCTCTTAGAAAAACACCATTGACGTGAAAATTCCTTAGAAGTGAGAGCCAAGTCAACCTGCGTAGGAAGGCCATGATTTCCAAAGATTTAGATCTGCCCTTGTAGATAATTTCAACGGCAGCTACGTTATCTGTGAAGACATTGACCGTTTGTCCGACCCACAAGTGACCCCAGACCTGGGTGGCAGCTACTATAGGATACCTCAAATAAGGCTGAAGACCTTAAGGAGAATGAGGGGCTGACAAGTCATAGCCAAACTAAGTTTATAGAACATGTTACTGTGATCTATGAAATGAGATGGCAGTAAAACCTGTAATTCCCTTCCCTTTGAACCTCCATATGATAGACTTGCTCAAATGGAAAGGCTAGGACGAGCTGCCTGGGCGTACACAGGCAATTAAAAAATGCTCGCTCAGACCTGAGAGTACCTGAAGACGTGACGGCACCTATATGAGGTATGAGAATAAAAACGCATGATGTAAGAAATGCGTAAAACTTAAGTGACACAGATGTGCAGACTAGCCACTGCCCAAGCCAATAACCGACGCTCGACCCCATCTGTGAGACCTGTAGATGTGACAGGTTGAGACAATGTGCTGGCGGAATGCCAACCTACCCCCAAACTATCGGTGTGAGATAGAAATGGACCAACTCGTACCTACCGAACTGAGCGAACGAAATTTCCAGTAAAGACTGTCTTCCGTCCCAATCAAATGACTAAAGAGAGGACCTGATATGTGAGCTACCTAGCCCAGGAATGACCCCCCCGCCTGACCGAAATCGGCCCGTCTGGCCTGAGAAACACTCCCCAATCTGTCTACTGACTAAGCAAGCTGCGGTAGTTCGCTTGAGCTTGGTGAACGGTAAACTAGGAAATGGAACAAAAATAAGAAGCTACAACCTGATACCAAGACCCAGGGGAAACTTTTTTTTTTTTGGAATGACATGCTGCTCCTTCCTCCGTGGCCCTGGTCTGGGTGGAAGGAGAGCCGAAAAGTTGAATACCAGAAAGTAATACCTCTACGAGCCATGCTGGCAGAAACGAAAGTGAGAACTTGACTTGGTAAGATACTAGTAGCCACGTGAGACTGAGCGCAAGTTTTTCCCTTGAAATGACGTGCTGCTCCTTCCTCCGTGGCCCAACGTGGGTGGAAGGAGCTGGGCCAGTACAAACAAGAGCGAAAAATTCCCCCTATCAGAAATGCTGGATGAAATGAAAACACTTTTTCTCATAGAAATGATGTGCTGCTCCTTCCTCCGTGGCCCAACGTGGGCGGAAGGAGCTGGGCCAGTACAAACAAGAGCGAAAAATTCCCCCTATCAGAAATGCTGGATGAAATGAAAACACTTTTTCTCATAGAAATGACGTGCTGCACCTTCCTCCGTGGCCCAATGAGGGCGGAAGGAGAGCTGGGCCAGTACAAACAAGAGCGAAAAATTTCCCCTATCAGAAATGCTGGATGAAATAAAAACACCTTTTTTTTTTGTCATTGAAATGATGTGCTGCACCTTCCTCCGTGGCCCAACGTGGGCGGAAGGAGCTGAGCCAGTGAAAAATTTCCCCCTATCAGAAACGCTGGATGAAATGAAAACACTTTTTCTCATAGAAATGATGTGCTGCACCTTCCTCCGTGGCCCAATGAGGGTGGAAGGAGCTGGGCCAGTACAAACAAGAGCGAAAAATTCCCCCTATCAGAAATGCTGGATGAAATGAAAACACTTTTTTTTTTTTTCCATTGAAATGGTGTGCTGCTCCTTCCTCTGTGGCCCAACATGGGCGGAAGGAGCTGAGCCAGTAAAAAAATTTCCCCCTATCAGAAATGCTGGATGAAATGAAAACACTTTTTCTCATAGAAATGATATGCTGCACCTTCCTCCGTGGCCCAATGAGGGCAGAAGGAGAGCTGGGCCAGTACAGACAAGAGTGAAAAATTCCCCCTATCAGAAATGCTGGATGAAATGAAAACACTTTTTCTCATAGAAATGATGTGCTGCTCCTTCCTCCGTGGCGCAATGTGGGCGGAAGGAGCTGGGCCAGTACAAACAAGAGTGAAAAAATCCCCCTATCAGAAATGCTGGATGAAATTAAAACACTTTTTCTCATAGAAATGACGTGCTGCACCTTCCTCCGTGGCCCAATGAGGGCGGAAGGAGAGCTGGGCCAGTACAAACAAGAGCGAAAAATTCCTCCTATCAGAAATGCTGGATGAAATAAAAACACCTAGTTTTTTTTTTTTTTCATTGAAATGATGTGCTGCACCTTCCTCCGTGGCCCAACATGGGCGGAAGGAGCTGAGCCAGTGAAAAATTCCCCCCTATCAGAAATGCTGGATGAAATGAAAACACTTTTTCTCATAGATATGATGTGCTGCACTTTCCTCCGTGGCCCAATGAGGGTGGAAGGAGCTGGGCAGTACAAACAAGAGCGAGAAATTCCCCCTATCAGAAATGCTGGATGAAATGAAAACACTTTTTTTTTTTTCCATTGAAATGATGTGCTGCTCCTTCCTCCGTGGCCCAACGTGGGCGGAAGGAGCTGAGCCAGTAAAAAAATTTCCCCCTATCAGAAATGCTGGATGAAATGAAAACATTTTTTCTCATAGAAATGATGTGCTGCACCTTCCTCCGTGGCCCAATGAGGGCAGAAGGAGAGCTGGGCCAGTACAAACAAGAGCGGGAAATTCCCCATATCAGAAATGCTGGATGAAATGAAAACACTTTTTC
Organism: Glandirana rugosa; assembly: GCA_018402905.1. NCBI lineage: Eukaryota > Metazoa > Chordata > Amphibia > Anura > Ranidae > Glandirana > Glandirana rugosa. The sequence goes on along the minus strand of BLSH010130462.1, from coordinate 68,299 downwards.
TCATAGAAATGATGTGCTGCACCTTCCTCCGTGGTCCAATGAGGGTGGAAGGAGAGCTGGGCCAGTACAAACAAGAGTGAAAAATTCCCCCTATCAGAAATGCTGGATGAAATAAAACCACCTTTTTTTTTTTTTCATTGAAATGATGTGCTGCAGCTTCCTCCGTGGCCCAACGTGGGTGGAAGGAGGTGAGCCAGTGAAAAAATTCCCCCTATCAGAAATGCTGGATGAAATGAAAACACTTTTTCTCATAGAAATGATGTGCTGCACCTTCCTCCGTGACCCAATTGTTGGGGTACCCTTCTCATAGGTCAGATAGACTGATAGCCCTGCCCGGGTTGGTCCTTGTCTCAGCGAGCTCGGAGATCAATTCGGTTGAACAGAACACAAGACAAGCAGTGGTGTTGTTCAGAAAAGATCTGATAAGTGCTTTTATTTTCTCTGTTTATATAGTTTTTTTCTGCTAATCAGAAATACATAAAATGAAACATTTCTCATAACAAATGCAATGAAGACCATAACAGGAATAATTAGTCAAAATACATGACGAGAATGGACCTTGGCTAGCAGATAAATAAGCGTCATTTCGGGGAAATAACATGTTTTGCTCAAACTTGCTTATCTGGTGAGAAATGTGTGTGAGAACTTCTATACAAAACTTTTAACTAGTTTAACTAGTTTAAAATGACTGCTGTAAAACAAAATGGAACTGAACAGGTATAGAAAATTACCTTATATTATTTCACCAATGAGGGTGGAAGGAGAGCTGGGCCAGTACAAACAAGAGCGAAAAATTCCCCCTATCAGAAATGCTGGATGAAATGAAAACACACATTTTTTTTTTCCCATTAAAATGAAGTGCTGCTCCTTCCTCCGTGGCCCCGTGTGGGCGGAAGGAGAGCTGCCGGTACTGATAAGAGTAACAAAATTCCTCCCTATCTAAAAAGCCGAATGAAATGAAAACACCCTATGCAACATTTTTTTAATTTTTTTTTTAAATGAAGTGTTGCTCCTTCCTCTGTGGCCCCGTGTGGGCAGAAGGAGAGCTGTCACGGTATGGATGAGCGAAAAAGAAAAAAAAAACCCTTTTACTGACATGCTAAAAAGAAATAAAACCTTTTATCTATATAAAATGATGTGCTGCCCCTTCCTCCGAGGCCCTGAGTGGGAGGCAGAGTTTCTGCTGACTAGGAGACTCCTGAGCCTCTATCAGTTGCCTTCAGTTGCCTGCCCTACAAGCTGCTGCATAGTGTGTCACATGGGGCCGCTAGCAGAGAAGAAGCCTCTGCCACTCATCTGCTAGTGCAGGCTCACAAGCTACTGCTAATTGCCACATAGGGCAGATAGCTGGCAAAAGGAAGCTGCAGTTAGTCAGCCTAATGGGGCCGTGCAATGGAGAGTAGTGCAGGGGGGGTCTCCAGAGAAGAAAGGAAGAAGTGAATGGCTTCCTCACAGCAGAAAAGCAAAAAATGTGTAGTGAGAACAGCAAAGCAGAAGACAGAGTACTGAGGAAAGCTAAGTCCAGCCCGGATCTATGACAGGCTGAAAAAAAGGCCTGCAATCCCCACCTGGACCACTAGCTAGGACTTACCATGCAGGCTCCCTATTCCCTCCACATGGTGCGAATGGTGTCACCATAGAGGGAGTGCGGGAATTCTTCAACAGGGGTGCACAACCAACCCCGCCAGCAGGTCCGCCCTTCATGATATTGCAGCAGCAAAGTATAATACTAGCACGTGCCGATCCGTGCCAGCCCCTGCAACTCCGGACACCCCCGCCTTCCTGCTGCACTGAGAGCTCCCGACCGTGTCACCATGCTTGCCGGCTGAAGTGACGTGTGGAGCATGAACATGCCGAGCCCCCCAGCCCCACTTACCCGGTCCCTGGTGAAACCCCTGAGCGATGTGGGGACCGTCCGGCGTGCCCCTGGTGAAATGGCCGATGACGTGGCTCGTGTAACCGGAGATGACTAAACCAGTAACTTTCACAGGAAACGCAGAGAGAGCCAGTAGGAGGAGGCTGGGTTATAAGTGACCCAGACTCCTCCTACAAATACAGGCTGACCTGCGGTCAGCCTTACAATTTATTAAGATGAAACCCCATTTGCCACATAGGTGCCTAACTAAACAGTGTTGCTTCTAAGTTGGAGACATCCTAGGTTGGGATTTGAGATTTTCCTTCCTTTCCTACTAGAGCAAATAAAGAAAGTGAATTCACCTAAGCAAAACACAGACAGCAAGAAAAAGTAACCCTTCCCCACTTTATCCAAGAGACAAAAAAATGTTTTGGCTATACATTTACTGTACTTTAAATTTACCTTATTTGGCTTAGGTTTTGACTACAAAACACCTTTTTAAAGTGTCTGTAAAGGCTGAAGGTTTTATGCATGAAGGTAAAAACCTCCAGTGTGCAGCTCCCCCCTCAGCCCCTCCCAATATTTACCTAAGCCCAATCTCAATCCAGCAATGTGCATGAGACCTGAAGCGCTCCCGGGTCTCTCCCTCCTGATTGGCTGAGATGCAGCAGCAGGAGCCATTGGTTCCCTCTGCTGTTAATCACAGCCACTGAGGCGGGAGCAGGGTGTGGTGTTGAGCTGTGCTCTCTGTGTCACAGCAAGCGGCTTGCTATGGGGGCACTCTGTAAGGGGGAGGGGCCCAGAGCGCTGACAAGGGACCCAAAAAGAGGAAGATCGGGGCTTCTCTGTGCAAAACAACTGCACACAGCAGGTAAGTATGACATGTTTGTTATTTTTTTTAAATACATTTTTTCCTTTACATCCACATAAAAAGGCCCCTTGCCCTATAAATGTTATAGAAGTAAAGAGCACTGACAATGGAAGGGCAAAGTAAGCTTACAGGTGACGTCACAGTTCCGGGAACTCAACCCCGTTATTGAGTGGGGAGCCGCAACTTACAGATCATGTGACCACATTGAAACTGAGAGAAAAAAAAGGAATTTATAAAGAACTCTATTACAAACAGCAACGTTTTTAAACTAACCTTGTATTACCCTTTACTTCCACTTACGCCAAACTAAAAAATTAATTTGAGTTATTGTCAAGGTAACTGAAGCACATTGAAGCTGTTAAACTTGGTCTGAGCATTTACTGTAAACATCGAAAAACTCTCATCATGCGATTGTTATCTAAATATGTAATAATTTATTTATGTAGTGCTCCCAAAGTGTAGGTGCTTTTTACTGAGGTCTTTTTGCTAGGAGAGGCAAAATTTAGTCAGGCCTGAATGTAGGTGCAGACGTGGATGTTTTGATCTGAGCTGGGGAGTGGCTCAGGGAGTGACTGGAGATGGAAGGAAGGAACACCCCTTGGAGTTTCCTCCCCTTTGATCTGAGAAGGCTCTGGAAAGGGGGATGGATGAGAAGGTGTCACTTCCTGATGTATGACAATCTACAGTCTGGATTGGCACAGGGCAGGCCTCCTTAAATACAGCAATCTACCAGCAGGGGGGAGGAGAAGTCGGGTGGAAGTGTGGATGATGTAGCAGAGGTGCTGTGGAGGCCTCTACCCGGGAGGGAGCCCCCAGTCTGGGGGTGACCTTGAGGTCTGAAGACTCGGGTGCAGCCAGGAGTGCAGTTGATTCCTGGAGCAGCACAAGGGAGTAGGAGAACAGCAGAGGTGCTACTGAGAACACTTTAAAGTATTCATTGGAGTCGGTGAGTGACAGACCCGGGGAGATGGAGGAAAGGCAGGAGCAGGCTGGGAGAGGAATAGTGGACAGTCTGTGGAGGTTTTGGGAGCCAGTCAGGGGAAGGAGTGTCACTGGGAGGAAAGCAGTGTGACCTGGAAGAGGGATGGGCTGGAAGTTGTAGTCCATCAAAGGCCCAGCTAGCACCAATGTACTAAGCTACACTTTGAGGGGTCTTTGACCCTGGCATGTAACGGGTGGTCCAGAGGTCCTGCTGACAGAGTGCGGGCCTAACCATGTGCTAGGATGTTGAAGGTCGGGTAGGGAGAAGGTCCAGTGTGACGAAAGGAGGGTCACTGTGAGGAAGGGGACTGACCGAGGGTTTTGGAGGTGTCTGACAGGTGATAAGGAGAGGGTCGGACGAGGACGGAAAGGAGGTAGAGGGGCCCAGACAGTGAGTGGCTGAGGTTACTTATGAAATTTCACAAGAGTCATCGTGGAGACGACAAGAGGATGAGGGAACACGACGAGGTCCTT
>BLSH010130462.1:16429-35812 GCA_018402905.1 Glandirana rugosa | reverse complement strand
AAATGCCAATGGTCCCAAAAAAGTGTCAAAACATTCCGACATGTCCGCCCCAATATCGCAGTACCGCTAAAAATCGCAGATCGCCGCCATTTTTAGTAAAATAAAAAAAAAATAAAAACCCCAAAAATGAATTCTCATCATCCGTAAATGCGACCACTTTTGCGCAAACCAATCAATAAACGCCGATTGCGATTTTTTTTATCGCAAATATGAGGAAGAATATAAATCGGCCAAAAACGGTGAAAAAAAATGTTTTTTTATATTTTTTTTTTGGATTTGTATTTTAGCAAAAAGTAAGAAATTTGGGTTTTTTTGCAAAATTGTCGCTCTTCTTTTGTTTATAGCGGCGATCAGAAATGACGCAGAGGTGATCAAATACCACCAAAAGAAAGCTCTATTTGTGGGAAAAAAAGGACGCAAATTTCGTTTGGGTGCAACGTCGCACGACCGCGCAATTGTCAGTTAAAGCGACGCAGCGCCGAATCGCAAAAAGTGCTCCGGTCCTAAAGCTGGAAATCCTTCCGGGGCTGAAGTGGTTAAGCATATACACTGACCGGGCACTTTATTAGGTACACCTTGCTAGTACCGGGTTAAATCCCCTTTTGCCTTCAAAACTGCCTTAATTCTTCATGGCATAGATTCAACAAGGTTTTGTAAACATTCCTCCATCCATGATGCGATTCTCTTCCGTTCCACCACATCCCAAAGATGCTCTATTGGATTGAGATCCGGAGACTATGGAGGCCATTGGAGTGCAGTGACCTCATTGTCATGTTCAGGAAACCAGTTCGAGATGATTTGAGTTTTGTGACATGGTGCATTATTATCATGCTGGAAGGAGCCATTAGAAGATGGGTACACTGTAGTCATAAAGTGATGGACATGGTCAGCAACAATACTCAGGTAGGCCATGTTATTTAAACAAAGCTCAGTAAGGGGCCTAAGGTATGCCAAGAAAATATCCCCCATCCCATTACACCACCACCAGCCTGAACTGTTGATACAAGGCAGGAAGAATCCATGCTTTCATGTTGTTTACACCAAATTCTGACCAATCTTCTACTGTCCAATTTTGGTGAGCCTATGCGAATTGTAGCCTCAGTTTCCTGTTCTTAGCTGACAAGAGTGGCACTGGTGCTCTGCTGCTGTAGCCCATCTGTTTCAAGGTTCGATGTGTTGTGTGTGCAGAGATGGTATTCTGTATACCTTGGTTGTAACGAGTAGTTATTTGCCTATAATCTCGGACCAGTCTGAAAAAAAAAATATTTTTTAAAACTTTTGCTTTTTAAACCTTTTGCTGTTTAACCACTGCATGACCCGGGCTACAGCGCAAGCTTAGATTGCCGGGAGGGGGTCCATGAACGTCTTCCCATGCTCCCACACACCCCCGCATGGGGCGCAAGCAATGTGCTCTGTCATCACCAAGTCCTCGGGACTCGGCTGATCACAGAACGGAGTAAAGGGTCAATCCCGGGCCTTTACCACGTGATCAGCTGTCAGTCAATGACAGCTGATGACATGATATAAACAAGCTGGTAATCGGGTTATTTTTTTCCTCACGCTGACAACTTGAGGAGAAGAAAATAGAGACAATTGCCGGCTTTTGTAAGAGGGACATCGGTTCCACACACACAGACAGCCACTGCTGCTAAGCAGTGCCCACCAGTGCTGCCTACCAGCGCCCATCAGTACTGCTAATCAGTGCCCACCAGTGCCACCTATCAGTGGCCATCAGTGCTGCCAATCAATGTCCATCAGTGCCCCATCATCAGTGCCACCTATTAGTGCTGCCTATGACTGTCACCTACCAGTGCCTATCAGTGCCCATCAGTGCCACCTATCAGTGCCCATCATTGCCACCTATCAGTGCCGCATATCAGTGTCACCTCTCAGTGCCCTTCAGTGCCGCCTATCAGTGCCCATCAGTGCCACCTATCAGTGTCCATCAGTGCCACCTATCAGTGCAGCTTCATCAATGCCCCTTGATCAGTACCCACCAGTGCCGCCTCATCAGTGCCCATCAGTGCTGCCTTATCATTGCCCATCAGTGTAGCCTATCAGTGCCCATCAATGAAGGAGAAAAATTACTTGTTTTCAAAATTTTATAACAAACTATGAAAACTTATTTTTTTTTCAAAATTTTTGGTCTTTTTTTGTTTCTTTAGCAAAAAATAAAAACCCCATTAGTGATTGAATACCACTAAAAGAAAGCTCTAATTGTGTGAAAAAAATTATAAAAATTTCATATGGGTACATTGTAGCAATTTTCATTCATAGAGTGACAGCGCTGAAAGCTGAAAATTGGCCTGGGCAGTAAGGGGGTATAAGTGCCCAATAAGCAAGGGGTGAATGCCATAACCATGACCCACCAATAAAAAATATTTTTAAAAAATTCTCCTGCTCCTGAAGATTGCATCATCATGACATTTAATAGGCGCAAGAAACACTAGTATGCATTTGTGGTTTTTTTTGTTTGTTTTTTTATTCCTACCTAAAATACACTGACACTAACTGACACTTACATTGGCACAGCACTGACACTCACTAAACTAGATCAATTCCTGATCTAGTTAATATTTTATTTATTTATTTTTAGAGGTTTTTTTTTACGTCTCCTCTAACAAGTAGGAAAAGATACATCAAAAAGATGTATCTTTTTCTTTTCACAGATGAAAAACAAGAGAGGCAGGCTAAAAAGTGAACGATCACTGTAATAACCAATCACAGACTATTACAGCATAGAAATCTTACAGAAATACCTGAACAAAATAATGGAGTGGGCAACTACATGGCAGATGAGGTTTAATGTAAGGTAATGCACTTGGGGCCTAAAAACATAAATGGAAAATACTCCCTCGGGGGAGAACCGCTGAGGGAATCAGGGATGGAGAAAGATCTGGGGGTACTAGTAGAACACAGACTGAGCAATAGCATGCAATGTCAAGCTGCAGCTACCAAAGCCGGCAGAATTTTAGCATGCATAAAAAAGGGGATATACTCCAGAGATAAAACGATAATCCTGCCACGTTATAAAACTCTGGTTAGGCCACATCTGGAGTATTCCGTCCAGTTCTGGTCACCAGTCCTCAGAAGGGATGTGCTGGAACTGGAGAGAGTTCAAAGAAGGGCAACAAAACGAATAAGGGCCTGGAGGACCTCAATTAAGAGGAATGACTACAAGCACTAAATTTATTCTCACTGGAGAAGAGGTGCTTGAGAGGGGACATGATAGCAATTTACAAATACATCAATGGTGATCTCAGCTTCGGAAAAAAAATATTCAGTCTCAGGGAGTGTAAGAGAATACGGGGCCACACAATGAGATTGTTTAACCTTAAGTTGCGCAGGGCGGTAAGAGTGTGGAACTCTCTTCCCAAATTGGTGGTGGCAGCAGGGAGTATTGTTATTTTTAAATGATTCTTGGACATGCATCTTAAAGAACACAGTATACAGGGATATGGGGAATCATTTTCGACACCGACACTCATACACCTACACAGGTTGAACAGCTTACCTACTATGTTCACTCAGCTCCCAATCATTAGTATGAGATCCAGAGCTGCGCGATCTTGTGCACTTCCAGCATAAATACAGGAGTGCATTCATGCAGTGCCCAGGAATTAAGCCCACTTCTTGGAAGCTACATATGTGTTACATGGTCATGAAGGGGTTAAGCCTTTCCCTCCTCCTAACCTTACCAGCACTGACTAGCTTTCCCAGCTTGTGGCCTTTGTGTTGGCTTCAGCTAGCTGCTTTTACTTTCCACCAACTTGCTGGGCTGTTTAAGTGTGTCATTCTTTGAACTCAGCAATTCTCCTCAATGACAAGTAATGTTTACACATAAATTCTATATGAAGTTTATAACAGCTCTGTCTACATACAGTATAACCAGTAGCAAGCCTAAGATGAACCATAAATCTGTGCTTGGCTCTATTGGTGGGTTACTGTTTAACCACTTGCCTACCGCCCACCGTCAAATGTTGGCAGAGCGGTATGGCTCTCGTTCCAGGCGGACGTCATATGACGTCGCCCCTTTAAGCCGGGATTGCGCGCGATCGGAAGCACGCATCCCGGCTCTGTCGGTGTCGGCGTGTCCCCAGGACACACCGCGTCACCGGCGAGGGTGAACAGCCATTAGTCATGGCTGTTTACCATGTGATTGGCCGTGATGAAGTCACGGCTGATCACAAATGGCACTTTCCCCCATTCGCACGGCGCATGGGAACACTGGCTGTCACCGGCCATCACAGCCGATCACATGTAATGTAAACAGAGCGGTAACTGACTGTTACCAACTCTTCTCCCCTTACACAGTTTCCAGTGTGAGGAGAGAAGAGCTAGGGTCAGTGAGTTACTGATCTGTATAGTACCAACACACACCTGTCACATCCCCCCTGCCCCCCCAATGCACCTGTCACCCAACAGTCACCCCATCTGCCCCCATAAAGTGTACCTGTCATCATAAAGTCTACCTGTCATCAGACTGCCATCGTAAAGTGCACCTGTCACCCGTCAGTGACCATGGCATGTCACCCGTCACCCATCAGTGACCGTGGCCTGTCACCCATCACCCATCACTGACCGTGGCCTGTCACCCATCAGTGACCGTGGCGTGTCACCCGTCATTGACTGTGGCATGTCACCCGACACCCATCAGTGACCGTGGCGTGTCACCCATCACCCATCAGTGACCGCGGTGTGTCAACCGCCACACATCAGTGACCATGGCCTGTCACCCAACACTGACCGTGGCCTGTCACCTGTCACCCATCACTGACCATGGCCTGTCACCCATCAGTGACCACCGCCAGTCACCCATCACCCATCAGTGACCGTGACCAGTCACCCATCAGTGACCACCACTAGACACCCGTCACCCATCAGTGACCACCGCCAGTCACCCGTCACCAATCAGTGACCACTGCCAGTCACCTGTCACCCATCAGTGACCACCGCCAGTCACCCGTCACCTATCAGTGACCATCGCCAGTCACCTGTCACCCGTCACGCATCTGTGACCACCGCCAGTCACCCGTCACACATTAGTGATCACTGCCAGACACCAGTCACCCATCAGTGACCACCGCCAGACACCCGTCACCCATCAGTGACCACCGCCAGACACGCAGCACCCATCAGTGACCACCGCCAGTCACCCATCAGTGACCACAACCAGTCACCTGCCACCCATCAGTGACCACCACCAGACACCCATCACCCATCAGTGACCACCACCAGACACCCAGCACCCATCAGTGACCACCGCCAGTCATCCATCACCTATCAGTGACCACCGCCAGTCACCTGTCACCCATCAGTGACCTCCACCAGTCACCCGTCACCCATCAGTGACCACCACCAGACACCCATCAGTGACCACCACCAGACACCCGGCACCCATCAGTGACCACCGCCAGTCACTGTCACCCATCAGTGACCTCCACCAGTCACCCGTCACCCATCAGTGACCTCCACCAGTCACCCATCAGTGACCACCACCAGTCACCCATCAGTGACCACCACCAGTCACCCGTCATCCATCAGTGACCACCACCAGTCATCCGTGACCCATCAGTGACCACCACCAGATACCCATCAGTGACCATCGCCAGACACCCGTCACCCATCAGTGACCACCGCCAGTCACCCGTCACCCATCAGTGACCACCGCCAGTCACCCATCAGTGACCATCGCCAATCACCTGTCAGTGACCGTCACAACCATGAGTAAAACATCACCTGTAAAAGTCTCACACATTTGGCATCGCCATACTCAGGGGGAGCAGTAGAATGTATTTTGGGGTGTCATTTTTGCTATGTACATGCTATGTGTTGGAAATATCATGTAAATGGACAACTTTGTGTAAAAATAAAAGCGTTTTCATTTTTTTCCCACATTTTCAAAAAACTACTGGAAAAAAAATGACATGTTCAAAAGACTCATTATGCATCATAGATTATATGTTGGGGTGTTTGCTTTCCACAATGGGGTCATTTTGTGGGCAATTCCATTGTCCTGGTGCTCCAAGACCTTCAAAAGTGTAATAGGTAGGGGGTTGAGAAATGAGATGTGTAATTTGTGCTCGTAGAACGCCTGAAGGTGCTAGTTCAATATTGGGCCTCTGTATGTGGCCAGACTGTGTAAAAGTCTTACACATGTGGTATTGCCATACTCGGGGGAAGTAGTAGAATGTATTTTGTAGTGTCATTTTTGCTATGTACATGCTATGTGTTGGAAATATCATATAAATGAACAACTTTGTGTAAAAAAAATGTGTTTTCATTTTTTTCCCTCATTTTCCAAAAACTACTGGAAAAAATGACATTTTCAAAAGGCTCATTATGCCTCATAGATTATACGTTGGGGTGTTTTCTTTCAAAAATAGGGTCATTTTGTGAGCGATTCCATTGTCCTAGTGCTCCAGGACCTTCAAAAGTGTAATAGGGGGTTGAAAAATGATATGTGTAATTAATGCATGTAGAATGCCTGTATGTGCTAGTTCAATGTTGGGCCTCTGTATGTGGTCAGGCTATGTAAAAGTCCCACACATGTGGTATCGCCATACTCAGGAGGAATCACAGAATGTAATTTGGGGTGTCATTTTTGCTATGTACATGCTATGTGTTGGAAATGTCTTATAAATGGACAATTTTGTGTAAAAAAAAAGCGTTTTCATTTTTTCCAACATTTTCCAAAAACGACTGGAAAAAAATGAACCGTTCAAAAGACACTTTATGCCTCATAGATTATTTGTTGGGGTGTTTTCCAGAATGGGGGCAATTCCATTGTCCTGGTGCTCCAAGGCCTTCAAAAATGTGATCGGTTGTCATGACATTAGATGTGTAATTTATGTCCCTAGAATACCTGACGTTTCTCCCTGCATGTTGAGCCTCTGTATGTGGCTAGGCTGTAAAAAAGTCTCAGACATGTGATATTGCCATACTCAGGAGGAGTAGTAGAATGTGTTTTGGGGTGTAATTTGTGGCATGCATATGCTGTGTGTGAGAAATAACCTGTTACAATGACAATTTTGTGAAAAAAAAAAATCTTCATTTTGCAAAGAATTGTGGGAAAAAATTACAACTTCAAAAAATTCACCATGCCTCTTACTAAATACCTTGGAATGTCTACTTTCCAAAAAGGGGTAATTTGGGGGGTATTTGTACTTTCCTGGCTTGTTAGGGTCTCAAGAAATGAGATAGGCCGTCAGTACATCAGGTGTGATCAATGTTCAATGATTGGCACCATAGCTTGAAGACTCTATAACTTTCACAAAGACCAAATAATATACACTTATTTGGGTTATTTTTTTTACCAAAGATAGGTAGCAGTATACATTTTGGCCAAAATTTACAAAGAAAAATTACTAATTTGCAAAATTTTATGACACAATCATAACGATACACTGCAGGGTACTGAACGCCCTGATCCTGTCCACCGGACGCAGTGCTCACAGGATAGGCACGCCAGTGTGCATATGTTGAGCGACGTACCAGTACATCACTGGGTCTGCTTCTGCCACCCTGCTGCTTTAACCTCCCTGGCGGTATTCCCGAGTGTGGCTCGGGGTGGAATTTCAGTACCAAGAGCGGTAACCCCGAGCCACACTCGGGATTGCATCGCTGGATCCAGGCAATGTTACTTACCTTGTCCCCTGGATCCAGCGATGTCCTCCCGCGGTGTCAGCGTGTCTCCCCGCGGCCAGATGATTCCTGTGTGCCGGGCTCCGTTCCCTGCGAGCGTCGCGTCGCACGGGGACGGAGACCGGCGGGAAATTCAAAAAGTTAAACACACACAGTACATACAGTACACTGTAATCTTATAGATTACATTACTGTATGAAAACATTTCACACCCCCTTTGTCCCTAGTGGTTTGCCCAGAGCCCTGCATGCACTTTTATATAATAAATGTCATTCTTTCTGCCTGGAAACATGAGAATGTCCATAGCAACCAAAAAGTGTCCCTTTGCGTCAAAAGTGGTTTTTGATCAGCTAGAAAACAGCGATAGTAAATAAGAATGATTTGCAGAATTGAGTGATACTGATTTTTGGGGAAATTTATCATCAGCAACTGAAAGTGACGATAGCGACAATTCTGCAACTGAGCAAATTTCTGCATTTTTGGTTTGATTACATTTTTGCATACATTTTATTACTATTATATTATTATTTTTGATAATTATTTTTAGTTATTTATTATATTATAATTTATGATTTCATTTTTCAAACTTTTTCATACCCGGGATGTCTACTAGACTCTTGTTTGGACAGATTTAAGTGAGTTATTCCTAAGAATTACAGGCCTACAATATAAAACGCCAAATTTTCATGCAAAATAATTGTACCGCTTTTGGTACAAAATTCCAGACAGAATCATACCGCCAGGGAGGTTAAATGTACTGTGTAGTGGGCGGCAAGTGGTTAAGAAACAATAAGACCCCCTTCACATTAGAATGCAACTAAAACAGCGCTAAAGCGGCTTGCTTTATCGTTGTTTTAGCGGGCCGGTAATTTTTAAGGTCTCGTGACAACGGGACCTTAAAAGAACACAAAAAATACCTGTTTTGTGGTGCTTCCGAAGTGCTTTTCAGGCGCTCTGGAAGCGCAGCCCATTCATTGCAATTGGCAGGGGTGTTTTGGGAGCTCTATTTACAGCGCTTCCAACCCTCCCCAAAAGTTCAGGACCTTTACTAATGTCCCGCAAACACTCCCCCCCCCCCCAGTGTTAAAGCACACACTGCGGAGAATGGGAGGCAGTTTTCAGGCACTTTACAGACGCTATTTCTAGTGCTAAAACACCTTAACCCCTTGCCGACCGCCGATCGGCATCTGACGGCGACAAGGTGGCTGGTGAGCGCAAATCGCGGTCATACGACGACGGCCTCGCTCACGAGCCTAGTGAGCGCGCGCGCGCCGCCGGAGGCGCGCCCGCACGCTCACTGTGTTCGGGGAGGGCCAGGTAGCGGGTGCGGCGGCTTCGATTGCCACCGGCTACCCGCGATGGCCCCCCCGGAGCGAAGTAACGGAGGTCCGTGTATGTAAACACGGACCTCCGTTCTGTGAAGGGGGAAGGGCTGTGATCACAAACTTCCTGTATACGGAGGCTGTGACCACTTCCCTTCCCCTGCTAGGGCCGTCCCCCCACAGTTAGAACACGCCCAGGGAACACAGTTAGCCCTTAGAGCGCCCCCTGCAGGTTAACCCCTTCACTGCCAATGGCATTTACACAGTAATCAGTGCATTTTTATAGCACTGATCGCTGTATAAAGGCCAATGGTCCCAAAAAAGTGTCAAAATGGTCCGACATGTCCGCTGAAATATCGCAGTACCGCTAAAAATCGCAGATCGCCGCCATTACTAGTAAAAAAATAAAATAAATAAAAACCCCAAAAATGAATTCTCATCATCCGTAAACGCGACCACTTTTGCGCAAACCAATCAATGAACACCGATTGCGATTTTTTTTATCACAAATATGAGGAAGAATATAAATTGGCCAAAACCGATGAAAAAAAATGTTTTTTTATATTTTTTTTTTTGGATTTGTATTTTAGCAAAAAGTAAGAAATTTGGGGTTTTTTTGCAAAATTGTCGCTCTTCTTTTGTTTATAGCTGCGATCAGAAATGACGCAGCGGTGATCAAATACCACCAGAAGAAAGCTCTATTTGTGGGAAAAAAAGGACGCAAATTTCGTTCGGGTACAACGTCGCACGACCGCGCAATTGTCAGTTAAAGCGACGCAGTGCCGAATCGCAAAAAGGGCTCCGGTCCTAAAGCTGGAAATCCTTCCGGGGCTGAAGTGGTTAAAAATGCCTCAGTGTGAAAGGGGTCTTAAAGATTCAATATAAATACTGTATATTCTAGACTTACAAATGTATACACAGAACGCAATCCCACTTATTACACTACATAAAAAAATCATAATGTTATTTCATCATGAATGAAAAACATTCATATCGTATATATGAAACACTTGTTTACACAATACATTTTTAATATTTGCATAAACCTAACACCCAAAATATAATATGTAGCAGTTATCTAGTCCACAGATGTGTTTCCTTTTTCAGGTTAAGAACATTTTCAGCAAGTAAATAAAATACCTGTCAATCTTACCAGAAATGTAGTGTTTTCGTCACTTCCCATGAGTTTAAAAGAAAGCACAAACAACCTTCTCTTTCTTCTGTAAATTACTAATCCCATAAACCTCTCTGTAATGAAGATGAACAAAGGCAGACATGTTTAAGTCCACCTTGGGTGACAACCAGGGATTTTTTCTGGCGAAACGCACAGGAACGGCGTTCCGCCACCTTTGCCAAAGGCAGCTAGGGAGAACTTTTTTATTATACACTTTATTTTACTAGGTCACCAGCCACGGAGTAAGCTGGTGGTCGCATAAGCCAAAACAGCTTCAATCGCCGGCTGCAGCCCTACAGAGTGAAAGGCAGAGTGATATCAACTGCACTCCGCTTCTCTCTGCAGACCGGATCGCTTACTCCTTTTTGGTGCCAATTGCAGCTGTCCGGAAGAGCTGCAGTACGATGTGCTAGCCTACTTTCCTGTGGAGACATTGCTTTGTGGGTAAGTTAATCATTCAGTGTTCCTGGACTGGGGCTGTCTATTAATGCTACTTAGATATGGGGGCTGTCTGAAGGTCTCTGTGCAGGATATGGGCTGTATTCTTGCAGAATATGGGCTGTCTCATGCTGGATATGGAGTATCTCATGCTGGATATGGGGTTACTCATGCTGGATATGGGGTTACTCATGTTGGATATGGGGTGTCTCATGCTGGATATGGGGTGTCTTGTGCTGGATATGGGCTGTCTTGTGCTGGATATGGAGTTTCTCATGTTGGATTTGGGGTTACTCATGCTGGATATGGGCTGTCTCGTGCTGGATATGGGGTGTCTCATGTTGGATATGGGGTGTCTCATGCTGGATATGGATTTACTCATGCTGGATATGGGGTGTCTCATGCTGGATATGGGATGTCCCATGCTGGATATGGGGTGTCTCATGCTGGATATGGGATGTCTCTTGCTGGATATGTGCCTGTTGAAATTGTCTGGAAGTGCTTCTTAGCTTACTTTGGTAATTGCTGGATATTTCTAATGTTTTGTACATTTTACTACATTGCTTTTGTAAACTACATGTAAATCACTTGTATAGCTTCCCCAAAATATATTTGGTCCCCGGTTCTCTAAAGGGTGGAGACAAGGGGCGGTCTTGGGGGTGGGTCTAGTGGTGCGTAGGGGCGGAGACAGGCGTGATCTAGGGGAAGAGGGTGAGTTCCTGCACCTTTTCTCTGACAAAAAAAGCCCATGGCTTCCTCAATGGAGTAGTAAACCAGTCACCCAGGGGCAAGACGTGTGTTATTCGCTGGACTATGGTAATGGATTGGGTATAATCTGATATCAAGAATCCCAGTGATCCCAGTAATCCCAGCTGGAGTGATAGTTTTGCATAATCCACATTGCCAAACGTAATCTGGATCATGCAAAAGTATCACTCCATCACCTATTGAGATGCTTCATATGGGAGTTTACACAACCAATATCACAAAATATTACAGTACAAACCATTGTTTATGCACACTGTAATTTACTGCAACACCTAATGTACATACATCCATTACAGTTTTTAATTTTAATTTTTATAAATTTTACCTACAAACACTTTTAATAACACCCCATAACACTTTTAATTACATATATTTTATATATATATATATTTTTATATATATTTTCCACCCATGGGATACACCTTGAAAATGTTTTTTTATTTTTTTTTATTTTTACATTTATATTTCTACCAGTATACAGTGTACGTGCACATCTTTTCCCGACAAATTTACCACCAAAGAGTCATGAAGTGCATTGATGGTGTGTTTTAAAAACTAACATTCCTGAAGAACCCACTTGGAAGTAGCTTTTTTTTTTTTTTAATGGGCGTCTCTGCTGACCACACATTGGTTCCATGTTGGAGCCTCTTTCCTTTTACCATAGTTGACAGGATCTGATTACAGCCTAGTGCAGGAATCTCAGAAAAACCCCAACAAGCATTGAATGTGACCTAAACAATATAATGGATAGCGCCTCCCCTTAACATGCATAAATATAAACAAATATATAAATTGTATGTAGAAACAGCAAGTGAAAAAACAAATAATATATCACCAAATCAGTCCATCTTAGACAATGAATATAGATGACATATATATCAGTCCATGTTCAAAAGTGCTGATGCTGAATGATGAAAGTGAATCAAAAGTGCTCAAATGACATTCCAAGTGCACCGTGAAAACTGTGCCAGACTCCCTTCGTGTCCCCACTCACCGAAAAATAATGATCAACTGCTTTTCAGTCAGAGGTCATACGAGCTTAAATCAGTGGGGAGAGACTGGAATGGATCAATGGGAAGCCATCCTCATGTGTAGACTGTAAACCATTAACACTTTTATTGCGCCAAAAGAGGTACTTACAAGACAATACATAAAAAATCGCTTGGTATACAGTGGAGTGTCAGCAACGGTGTGCGTTCCAAACTCTCCTACCACTGGAAGCGGAAGTGGCGTAGACGACTGCGGCAACCGGAAGCGACGTCAACGCGTTTCGCCCTCGTCATAGGGCATCATCACGGACGAAGATCCCGATCAAAGCAGCTCATTTTAACAACCAACCCGCCCAATCACATGGCAGGAGCCAATCAAGACATTAGAACATCTCCAGTCATAAATGCCGACAAGCCGTCTATCTAGACACAACATGCGCCCTCCAGTGGAGAGGAGAAAGAACACACGCAGTAACGACACAAACCAAGCATAATAAAATTACATATATAAATAAATCACATCAGGGAAACGAATGGAAATGGACAATAGTATGTAAACTCTTATCATACGACAACACCACACTAAAATTAAAAAGTAAGTAAAAGGATATATATAATAAATTAGATGATAAAAAAGATGATAAAAAATGAAAAATAAAAAATAAATGAAAATACTAATAAAAATAGAAATAAAAATAAAAAAAAGAAAAGAAAATAAAAATATAATAAAAATAAAAATAGAAATAAAAATAAAATAAAAATAGAAATACAAATAAAAATGAAAATAAATAAATAAATGAGATACTGAAAAGGGGGGACTATAAAAATTAGGGGAATAATGATCATACTAAATATAATAAAAAAGGAGATAGTTAAGAATATATAAATGTATGCTGCAAAAACTACTAATAAATGGAAAAAAAGGAAGATGAATAATCAACACAGACACCTTCAAAAGGAAGTCCTAGAATCAACAAGCAAACAGGCCCTGGAATGGCCACAAGGACTAAACCATGCACTAAGCCCCAAAACCATCTTCACCAGTCAGAAAGGAAGCAATTAATATCTAATTCGATATTGAGGCCCAGGGAGTAAAAAGTGCCCATTCTGTGGATCCACTGGGTCTCATTCTGGGAGACAGCCCTAGTGAGGTTCGTACCCCTCCAATGGCCCTCTATACGGTCAATACCACAGAAAGTCAGCTGGCTAGGATCTCTATTGTGCACAAGCCTAAAGTGGTTGGAGAGGCTATGATGTTTGAAGCCTTTCTTGATGTTATAAACATGTTCTCTCAACCGGACTCTAAGCTTACGTGTGGTGCGCCCAATATATTGGAGGCAACAGGTGCAGGTCAGTAGATACGTAACGTGAGAACTCTCACATGTAATACATTTCTTAATAACATATGACTTTCCCGTGGAGGTGGATGCAAACTTCACTGTTTTCCGTTTCCTAAATGCTGAAGTCCTGCATATTACACATCTCCCACAGCTATAGAATCCCACCTGGTCCAGAAAAGTGCAGGTCTTAGTGGGTGGGTCCACAACATTGGGGGCTAACTTAAGACGCAAGGGTGGAGGCTTCTTATAAATGAACATGGGCTTATCTGGTAAGATACCAGTAAGGTCCCTATCCCTACGTAACAAAGGCCAATGTTTTTTAATGATTTTTTCAAACTGCCTGTATTCTTTAAAGAAACCTGTCATAAATGATATGCCATAGTCTTTCTTTTCTCTTTCCACTTTCTTAAGCAATGAATCCCTGTCCAGATTCGTGACCAAACTTTTGGTGGCTTCTAGGGCAGACCTCTTGTAGCCCTTTTCTACAAACCTTTCTAGGATGATATCAGCCTGTTGGTCAAAATCCGTTATGGAATCACAATTGCGTCGGATCCTGAGCATTTGACCCCTGGGGATCCCCTCTATCCATCGAGGTGGCAACTCCCCAGGGGTACGTAACCATTCCGATCTACTTCCTTAAAGAAAGTACGGGTAAGGAGTCTACCTTCATGCTTATAGATAGTTTGGTCGAGATAGTTAATGAACCTATCATGGATTTGTTCAGAAAAAGAGATACCTAAAGAGTTGTTACCCATGGTGTTCAGAAACTGGACTAAAGATTCACGGGAGCCAGCCCACACTATCAGGATATCATCGATATATCTTCTGAACAATCTGAGGTGTGGGTGGGGTTTCTCAAATATGGCCCTCTCTTCCCACCGACTCATGAAAATTTTGGCCACCGAGGGCGCATATTTGGCCCCCATAGCGACCCCTTTAATTTGCTTGAAATACTTTTTATCGCACCAGAAGAAGTTATGGCTCATGGCCAATTCTAATAGTTCTAGTAGAAAGGATTTTTGCTTCTCGGCCAGGTCAGTGTCATACAATGCCCATCTAACGGCCATAATGGCATGATCCTGTTTGATGTTAGTGTACAAAAAGTTGACATCAACACTGGCCAGGATACAATCTTCACCAACCTCCATTGTCTGGAGTAGTGCAATCAAATCCTTACTGTCTTTAAGAAAGGCAGGATATTTTCTAGTTAAAGGCTGAAGAAAGCAGTCAAGGTATTCTCCCACACGAGCAAACAAAGAATCCACTCCGCTAATGATAGGTCTACCTGGCGGCTTAAGTGGATCCTTGTGAAGTTTAGGGAGCTGATAAATTACCGGGATGCACTCTAGGTGCATCAGGAATCAAATATCTCGCCTCTCTTTTGTTAAGTATTTCTTTTTTGGAGGCTGACTTCACCAACCTTTTGAGTTTGGCCTTAAATTTATTGGTAGGGTTACTTTTTAATTCTTCATAAGTTTCTCTGTCATTAACAATATTCTGAAGTTCAAGTAAGTAGCTGGCCTTATTCAAGATGACTAGGCCACCTCCCTCAGTGGCCTTAATAACTATATCTTTCTTTTCTTACAACTCTTTGATACCCTTTTCTATATCCACCTTGCTTCTGCCAGGTCGGGTTCTAAGATCTGCAAGATCCTGTTGCACTGCCTGTTTAAAGCTCTCTACAAAATGATTACCAACCACCTTAGGATTGAAAACTGAACAGTTCCTAAGAGAGGTGTGTTGATACTCTGTGGTTGTAGTGTTAGTGGGTACCTGACTCTTAAGAAAATGCTTCCTGATATTGACCTTCCTAATGAATTTCTGTAAATCAATAAATAACTCAAACTTATTAAGATGCCTGTCGGGGGCAAATTTGAGACCCAGTGCTAAAAGACTCAGTTCATCCTCTGAAAAATTAACATTACTTAAATTAAAAATGCCATTAGTTAGGTGGTTCTTTTTCTTTTTTTTCTTCTTCTCTTAGTTGTTCAGGAGGTGGTGCCCTGGGATACCAGGGTCTCCACCCCTCCACGTCTGGAGCGTATGGATAATGGTTCCCCCCGACCTCTCCCCTGGGGAACTCCCCTCCCCCTCCTTGGGGGGCCTCCATAACCCCTTTTTTGAAAATCCCCCCCGTGGTTGACCCGGGAAGCCTCTCCTCCCCCTATTAATAGGAGGATAGGGTTGGGGATGCCTCAGATGCCTAGTGGGATCATAGAAATAACCATAGTCGCTCTCATAGTCATCAGACGGACCATTTTGTGGATAGTAAGGAGAGTGGTAAGCCCCACGTCCAAAGTGGGCAAACCTATTGGATGTAGGTACAGAATATTGGGGCGTCTTAGGGGCATGGCCTTGCCCCTGTGTGAGGGTGCAGGACAATTCCTACCGCCCCTCGGTGTACCCCTCTGGACAGGTGTGGAGACCCCAGCTGGGGGGGCCACAGTGCCCTGCTCCATGGCACCATTGTCACCCACCACCTGGTCACCCACTCCACACCCATCATTCTGTCATTTATACACCTTATTGTTCTTATAGTCATTAGTGTCTCTAATGTATTTTTCCATCATTTTCTTTTGGGTGTCTCTATCTAATTTGCCTGCAAAATCCTGTAATTGTTTCATTTTTTCTTTAAATTCCCCTGTGTCAGCCAAAGGCTCTATTTTGGTTTTAATGGCATTAATAGAAGCCTCTAAATTTTGGAGTTTACACTCTTTTCTCGAAATCAACATTTCCATTAGCTTTTTTTCCACAAGATTAAAAAAATTAAACCAATCTTTCTCATACTGCTGGCCCTCTAGGCCATCATTAGGTGCCAGGTCCCACCTTAATCTTCTGGGAGTAATACCGTCTTTTATGTATTTAGACATAGTAAAAAATAAAATTGAATACTTCCATTGAAAATGACAAAAAATGACAAAAAACAAAAAACAGAAAGGTCTGTTCCAAGAACCAACACACAAAACAAGAACAAACCCTTACAGAGGGCAGCTGTACTCAGGTAAATACCTGCAAATAGCAATACTTTAACAAATAAACAGCGCCTCCTCTGATAATGGGTAATAGTGCTCATAAATGTGAAATTATGAAAATTACAAGTGTATGTCCCCACTACAGGCACACACACATACAGTGTGAAAATGTGGATGTTACAAGTGTATGTCCCCACTAGAGGCACACACACATACGGGGGGGGGGGCAGCTCCCCTCAGATGGAAATCTGCTATTAGAAATAAACAATATAATGGATAGCGCCTCCCCTTAACATGCATAAATATAAAAATATATATAAATTGTAGGTAGAAACAGCAAGTGAAAAAACAAATAATATATCACCAAACGCAATCAGCCCATCTTAGACAATGAATATAGATGACATATATATCAGTCCATGTTCAAAAGTGCTGATGCTGAATGATGAAAGTGAATCAACTAATAATCTTCAAAGTGACTTGTGCTTGAAAGTGCTCAGTAAAGTGCTCAAATGACATTCCAAGTGCACCGTGAAAACTGTGCCAGACCCCCTTCGTGTCCCCACTCACTGAAAAATAATGACCAATTGCTTTTCAGTCAGAGGTCATACGAGCTTCAATCAGTGGGGAGACACTGGAATGGATCAATGGGAAGCCCGGACCCCCGGAATGTACTCAATTTTCATACGTAGAGATGTTGTCTGAATAGCTCAAATAAACAGAAACATCCTCATGTGTAGACTGTAAACCATTAACACTTTTATTGCTCCAAAAGAGGTACAAAACAATAGATAAAAAATCGCCTGTTATAAAGTGGAGTGTCAGCAACGGCGTTTTATGACTGGAGATGTTCTAATGTCTTGATTGGCTCCTGCCATGTGATTGGCCGGGTTGGTTGTTAAAATGAGCTGCTGTGATCGGGATCTTCGTCCGTGATGACGCCCTATGACGAGGGCGAAACGCGTTGACGTCGCTTCCGGTTGCCGCAGCCGTCTACGTCACTTCCGCTTCCAGTGGTAGGAGAGTTTGGAACGCACGGCGTTGCTGACACTCCACTGTATACCAAGCGATTTTTTATCTATTGTCTTGTAAGTACCTCTTTTGGCGCAATAAAAGTGTTAATGGTTTACAGTCTACACATGAGGATGTTTCTGTTTATTTGAGCTATTCAGACAACATCTCTACGTATGAAGATTGAGTACATTCCGGGGGTCCGGGCTTCCCATTGATCCATTCCAGTCTCTCCCCACTGATTGAAGCTCGTATGACCTCTGGCTGAAAAGCAGTTGATCATTATTTTTCGGTGAGTGGAGACACAAAGGGGGTCTGGCACAGTTTTCACGGTGCACTTGGAATGTCATTTGAGCACTTTACTGAGCACTTTCAAGCACAAGTCACTTTGAAGATTATTAGTTAATTCACTTTCATCATTCAGCATCAGCACTTTTGAACATGGACTGATATATATGTCATCTATATTCATTGTCTAAGATGGACTGATTGCGTTTGGTGATATATTATTTGTTTTTTCACTTGCTGTTTCTACCTACAATTTATATATATTTTTATATTTATGCATGTTAAGGGGAGGCGCTATCCATTATATTGTTTATTTCTAATAGCAGATTTCCATCTGAGGGGAGCTGCCCCCCACCGTATGTGTGTGTGCCTGTAGTGGGGACATACATTTGTAACATCCACATTTTCACACTGTATGTGTGTCTGTAGTGGGGACATACACTTGTAATTTTCATAATTTCACATTTATGAGCACTATTACCCATTATCAGAGGAGGCGCTGTTTATTTGTTAAAGTATTGAATGTGACCTATACTCTGCATGGAAACAGTCATATTCTCCACATCAGTGGTGTATTTAGGTCTTGTGCTGCCCTAGGCCTGACTAAACTTGTGCACCCACTAATTTAAATATGACCCACCCTTTCCTGTCAAGGCCAAACCCCTTCCTGTTTAAGACCCGCCCTGTCATCTGTAAATCACTGTGTTCTCCCGGCCGGGACATCTCCCTGTGCCCCCCAGCCTGGTGAACATGATAGCTTCACAGTCAGTGTTTATGTGGGAATCAAGCAATTTTCTTTCCTGCAACCCATGGTTGCAGGAAAGAAAACTGCATTATCTACGGCCTGGTTAAAGGTCCTTTCTCACCAGGTGCAGTGGGACTGTGTTTTGTGGCTATTCCCATGCAGCCTCACACCATCCCCAATACAAGACAAGGAAAAATGACAGTGCTGCGGTGGTGTGCAGGTGGTGCAGTACTGTTTGCCAGGTCAGCATGGGTCACTGCATGGCAGCCGATACAACTCTACAGGGAGTGCAGAATTATTAGGCAAGTTGTATTTTTGAGGAATAATTTTATTATTGAACAACAACCATGTTCTCAATGATTCCAAAAACTCATTAATATCAACGTGGTGGACGTGTGGTGGCGTCGTGACAGTAAAAAGGAACAGAACATAACCCCTACCACACTCCGACGTACCCTTATCGGTGTTTTGTGTCAGGGTGACGTGGACCACTCTTTCCTGGAAATTGGTCCGGCATCTATTACGTCAAAAGAAAGGACGTTGGTACCCAACGTCCTTTCTTTTAACGAACTAAGGGTGTATTTGTGACTGACACTTCGATAGTACAAGTGGTCCGACCCCCCGTGTCCCTCTACAGGGCCGGCCCTCTTGTGTCACTAAATGTCTACTGTCCCGCCCAGAATTTGTCCTTC
>BLSH010130462.1:0-15709 GCA_018402905.1 Glandirana rugosa | reverse complement strand
AGTTCACGGGCAGTTATTTTGCGCCTTGGTTTTTCCACACGCTTCTTGCGACCCTGTTGGCTATTTTGAATGAAACGCTTGATTGTTCGATGATCACGCTTCAGAAGCTTGGCAATTTTAAGAGTGCTGCATCCCTCTGCAAGATATCTCACTATTTTTGACTTTTCGGAGCCTGTCAAGTCCTTCTTTTGACCCATTTTGCCAAAGGAAAGGAAGTTGCCTAATAATTATGCACACCTGATATAGGGTGTTGATGTCATTAAACCACACCCCTTCTCATTACTGAGATGCACATCACCTAATATGCTTAATTGGTAGTAGGCTTTCGAGCCTATACAGCTTGGAGTAAGACAACATGCATAAAGAGGATGATGTGGTCAAAATACTCATTTGCCTAATAATTCTGCATACAGTGTATAAATGTGGTAATTCAATAAAGCTTGTTTGCAAATTAAAAAAAAAAAAAGGAACAGTGCACTGTACTGGTATCAATGCATCAACACTGTGCTGGTCCTGCTGGACCTCACCACACCGCACACGTTGCAACGCAGTGGCTGGTATGATTGGACCCTAAGCTCCTGTGTTGAGAGGCTTTTTCTTGCTTCAAGTAGGTTTTCCATACCTATGCATGTCCATTGGAATGCAAAATCTGCATGAAGCAAGTGCACCTGACAATGAATTCTGAATGATCACTGAAACATCTCAAACTAATGTCAGAACAAATGGCAGTGATAACAAAGGCATTTTCAGTGGTGCAAGTACTCATATTCACCTGCTAAAATACCCATATATGACATCACAATGGGCCAGCAGATAGGGTTGGGCTAAATCCATATTTGTAGATTATTGAACATACAATGCTGATCTGACCACACAGGTACTGCTCTTGGCTCTTGGTGTCACTTATCTCAGGAGGAACACCGGGGATGGGGACCTGCCCAACTAATGTTCCATTTAAAGGTGGTCATGTGACATTTACAAACCAGTTTCATAGTTAAAGAATTAGGACTCAATCAGGCCAAAAAATGACCCCAAAATATGTCAACACGCAGACTGAAAGATCTTTACCTTCTGTATGTTTAATTATAATACATTTTGCTAAATAAAACAGGATTAACTGGCATAACGATGTTCCTATAGAGAAAAACCTAAGAAAAATCAGCAGGTTGCAAAAATCATAAGCAAAGAAAGTACACATTCCAGCTTTAATTCTCATCCAGAAGACTACAAAAGCCCGGTATTTTTATTTTCACACCAACACCGGAGCTCTCAAGATTTAACCTTATCAATTCCAGGATAACAGATAAGATTCACTAGCGCTCAAAGTTTTACTCACAAGGAAATAATCCTGTAATCACTTTATATATGTCTTCAAAGTTATCAAGCAGGAAGGAAACCACCTAAATACCCTCTTCAGAGTTGTCAGTGAGAATGCAAATAAAAAAAACCCTCTGCTGCCATACCTGGGGGCTTCCCTCCTCTCTTCTCCACGCTATTGACACAGAGAGCACTGGGAGGAAGTTACATTACATAACTTCCTCCCAAGGATGAATCGGAGGAGGGTAGGCGGAGCATTAGGCTGCTATGACCTGCTGCCAGTGCCACACCTACTAGTATTGGCGGCCGCCAGTTGTATTAAGTGCGGCCACTGGTCTGTCCGAACGTCAGGCCAGTCACCAATCCCTGGCTGGTATTATCATATTGGCAGCAATACTTTATGGACTGCCAGACCAATTTGCCTCCTGGACCCTGCTCCCAGTCCACCCCATAACACTGGCGCTACACTAAAAGTGTGGCGCAAGAAGGCGGGGACTCTTTTTGTGTGAGAGCTGGGAGGAGGAGGCTGTTTTTTTTGTACGGGGGGGGCAGGTTTTTTTGACAACCCCCTGCAAAGTGTCCGCAGCCTCAGCCTTGTCAGCCTAGGAAAAGATACAGCGCTGCTTCACATGTGCTAAATTTGATTTCTTGACACCAGTATGCATATCCAGCAACCGTAAAAATGTGAGTATATGCTTACTACACTTTTTGCTGTACTTTCCCTATATGTGCAACAGAATACTACACTTAGAGGGATTGGTCTCTGCTTTTTATCACTCTTTTTCTCCTTGTTTTGGCACACTTGGAGCACCACTGACTTACCCTAATGCAAATAGCCACTGTGGCTAGGACGCAACCTACACCATGTAGGAGTACCATTATATATACCATTACACTAGTCATGCAAAATTAACTTTTCAATTTGGTATTTGTAGATTCTTTTAAGGGATAATCTAAATGTTCATTTGTTGCCAAAAAAATCATATGGTGGCTCAATTCAAATTGCATAGAAATAAAATCCAAAACCTAGCACCAGTCAAAGATTCAAAGCTTGAACAGGAAGGGAATGAGTTGATTAATAAAAAAGAAACTGTGACTAATTACATTCAAACAATGCTGCAAATTAACTCAGTGTGAAAACAATATAGTCTCTTATGCAGTTGGCATTTTGTTCCAAATTCCTGAAGAGGCACAGGAAGAAGGAATGTAGTAAAAGGAGGGCACGCTGGCCTTTTGTAGACTTGTTTGACTAGCTGTTATGAATGAATATGGCTTAAAGGGGTTTCCTGCTAGGATAGAAAATCAGACTTGGCTTCAAAACGAATTCCGATATGACCAGGATTTTAAAGCAACTTTATCACGAAACAAAACCCTTATGTGATTAGACTCTGATAGAAGCATGCATTCTCCAATTTATGTGCCACATAGTAGTACTTAGACTATGAGAAACGTGTATAAGTTTAGCTTCACTTAAAGTGGATGTAAACCCACCACCCACCCAGTATAAACTAATGACACAGTATTAATGTATATATACATGCAGGCCTCCTGCATCTATCCCTACATTTCAAATGTCCTTCCTGTAAGCACTAGCAGCTCTGTAAAACTCTGAAATCGGAGGGTGTCTGTGTTTGCTGAAGTTTGGTGGGTGGAGTTGTGATGTCACAAGCCACCCCACCCACCTCTATACTGAGACATTGAGGAGGGAGGGAGGGGGGAGTGTAAAACTTTCTCTGCTATGTGAAGGAGATAAGCAAATTGCTTGTCACTCACAGAGCAAGGGGCGGATCGACTGTGTACTTCCCTGTTAGTCGGACTTTCTCTTCCTGAAAAAACAGTTGGATTATCCCTTTGTGGCAAGACTGGGCGCAGATGATATGACATACTAAACTCTACCAGGCAGAATTATTAATTACATTTTTTTTTTCGGGTTTACATACACTTTAACTAGGAACACAATACAAGTGGAAGGAAATGGCTTTTACCACCAGAGCCTAATTACAAAGGTATTTTGCTTTGTGAGATAATTTCTTTACAGGTTTAAGGGAGCATCTTCTACATATCAGTCAAGAGACTGCCATCTTGCTTTGCACAATCCATCAATGAATCCTATTCTCTATCACAATAATGAACATATACATAGTCTTTAATAATGACCAATAATATCAATTTGTGATGTTGTACTGATTAGTCCAATCTAAATTATACTTGCAATTCAGGACTACATGAGCATGAGAAAAAAACAACAATAAAAAACTAGAATGTGTCTATGGCTGTTCAGTAAAATAAGAAATGTTACATGATTACATAGTTGGTCAGGCTGAAAAAAGACCTAGTTCAACCAATAAAAAAATAAACAAATTAAAAATATTTATATAGAGAACAATATACCCAGAGTTGATCCACCGAAAATGTATAAAAATTAAATAGAGAAGTGTGTGGTCTGAAAATAAAAAACATTTATACTCACCTGGATGGCTGCAGCACGGACCTGAGCTTCAGCTTTCCCCCACTGGTTCTACACCAAGAAATGAGCAATCAAAGACTGCTGATAGCTCAGCTCTTGGTCTTCAGTGAGCAGAGAACTGGTGACTGTTAGAGGCTGAGTCTGCTGGTCTGTAAGGCCTCTGGGTGGGTCCAGATTTCATTGTCAGGGTCCTGGCAGAGCGTAGAGCGGCTCTGTAATGTCAGCCCACAGCAAATTTTAGTCCGCTGTTGGCTGAATCTGGGTCAGAGGAGTACAGAAATAAATGCACTCCTGTAACCCACAGTAGAAGTATGGCCAAAAAAAGCTTTAAACCACTTAATGCCTGCGCTATAGCGGGCGTCACGCTCTGTGATCACCGAGTCCTTGGGACTCGCCTAATCACAGATCAGAGTTAAGGGCTGATCCCGGTTCTTTACCACGTGATCAGCTGTCAGCCAATGACAGCTGATCACATGATGTGAACAGAATCCGGTAATCAGCTTTTTTTTCTCCTTGCACTGACAGCGTGAGGAGAAAAAATAAGCCCTGATTACTGGCCTGTGTAAACGGGACATCAGTCCCACACAGTGACAGCCACTGCTGTGAAGCAATGCCCACCAGTGCCACCTACCAGTGCCCATCAGTACTGCTAAGCAGTGCCCATCAGTGCCACCTACCATTGCCCATCAGTACTGCTAAGCAGTGCCCATCAGTGCCACCTACCATTGCCCACCAGTACCACCTATCAGTGTCCACCAGTGCCACCTATCATTGCTCATCAGTGCTGCCAATCAGTGCCTCACCATCAGTGCCACCTATCAGTGCTGCCTATCAATGCCACCTACCTATGCCTATCAGTGCCACCCATCAGTGCCACCTATCAGTGCCCTTCTTTGCTGCCTATCAGTGCCACCTATCAGTGCCACCTATCAGTGCAGCCTCATCAGTGCCTTCTGATCAGTTCCCACCAGTGCCACCTCATCAGTGCCACCTATTAGTGCCCATCAGTGCTGCCTTATCAGTGCCCATTAGTGCAGCCTATCAGTGCCCATCAGTTCAACCTCATCAGTGCACATCAATGAAGGAGAGAAATTACCTGTTTGCAAAATTTTATAACAAACTATCAAAACGTCTTTTTTTTTTCAAAATTTTCGGTCTTTCTTTGTTTGTTTAGCATAAAATAAAAACCCTAGTAGTGATTAAATACCACCAAAAGAAAGCTCTATTTGTGTGAAAAAAATGATAAAAATTTCATATGGGTGCAGTGTCGCATGACCGCGCAATTGTCATTCAAACTGCAACAGTGCTGAAAGCTGAAAATTGGTCCGGGAAGGAAGGGGGTTTAAGTGCCCAGTATTGTATCATATCATATGGGTACAGTGTAGCATGACCACGCAATGGTCACTCAAAGTGCGACAGTTTTGGAAGCTTAAAATTGGCCTGGGCAAGAAGGGGTTATAAGTGCTCAGTAAGCAAGTGCTTAAAGCATGAAACAATTTTCTCAACCAGGGGAAAAAATAGTTTTCTGATCCCCCTAGCCAATCAAATATTCCCTGGATTAACAATCTCTGGTGTTACTACATGTAGATATTAATAGCCAATTATATTCTGTGTATTTAGAAATTCATAATTGTGCAGTCACGAAACGCTATACCCAAATTAAATTTATATCATTTTATTTTTACACAAATAGAGCTTTCTTTTGGTGGTATTTGACCACCACTGTATTTTTAAATTATGTAAACAAAATAAAAGACTGAACATTTTAAAATTGAAAAAAAGTATTTTTTTACTGTTACTTGTCTTTGGTAAAAAAATCCCACTAAGTGTATATTGATTGTTTTTTATAGTTATAGTGTCTACAAACTATGGTATACTGTATATACTGGAATTTTTATTTACTTTTTTATACTAGAAATGATCAGCGACTTATAGTTGGACTGTGATAGTGTGGCGGGAATTCTGACACTAACTGACACTGGATAGGAACCGACTAACTGACACTGACAGAAAGAAAAGGAAACTGCTCCAAGCCTTGCCTGTTAATCACCAGTAATCACCAGCTGCTACTCAAGTTGGGTGCTGGCTTAGCTGTGCTTGCAATGTAGGATGAAGAAATTCCTGGACAGCCGTACTTCCAAAAACACACCGCTTTAATGAAGAGTTTAAGGCTAGGTTCACACTGCTGCGAACTGTACTGCGAATAGATTGCGTTGCGATAGATTAAATTCGCAAGTCATCTCCAATAACATAGTGTTCTACCAGTGCAGTTCACATTGATGCGTTGCGAATCTAATCCGTGAAGAAAAAGGGTCCTGTGCGAGTTTGATCCGTGTGCGATGCAGTGCGTTGCGAATTCAGCTCCATAGACTACAATAGAACACGGATAGAAAACGCAATCTCCCATTCACATCACTGCGACAGCTTCTCCCTCCAACTCCAGCTACAGCTAGATTCGCACCAACACATGTAGAAATCGCACTTGTGTCTGAACTGAAAAAACTTGCATCGCAATCGTATTCAATTTGCAGAAAATTCGCACCGCAGCAGTGTGAACCTAGCCTAAAAGCAGATCAATGCATCACATAAAGACACGAACAGGACCCCTGGTGGGGCATGACAGCTAATGCGTTTCACGTCTCAGAAGGGACGCTTATGCCCCGTACACACGATCCGAAAATCGGACGACAGATCGTCCGTTTTTTTTTGCATGCTAATCTCAGATCGAATCGGAAGAGTGTACTAAAGTCATGAATATTCTCGTACGACAGAATAAAATATCGGAAGTGATGTGATGTGTTGTAGTGTATTTGTATTGCATTGTCGGACGACAACTGTACTGATTAAACGAAAATCGTACGATCGGGCACCATGCGATCAAAATTTTCATGCGTGTCCGATCGAATATTATCTGATGAACTGTCGTGATCGGCTCTCGTAAGCTGTGTACTAACGATCCGATTATCGTACGATCGCATCGTATGCGATATTTTTCGTCCGATTTTCGGATCGTGTGTACGGGCCATTAGTCATAGCTGACATAAACCTACTAGCATACTGTTTAAATAAGCATACAATGCATATAGTGGACCACTAATTGATTAATTGGACAAGACATACCATTGGCTAGCAACCAATTGGGAATAGCATGTGAAATCCATGCAAATTGCACCAGATTAATCGTCCAAAATCAACCAAATAAAAATCAGATGATCTAGTGGTAAAAAACAGTTCTAGA
The DNA here is from genome assembly GCA_018402905.1 of Glandirana rugosa. Taxonomy (NCBI): domain Eukaryota; kingdom Metazoa; phylum Chordata; class Amphibia; order Anura; family Ranidae; genus Glandirana; species Glandirana rugosa. The sequence continues at coordinate 8,687 of BLSH010130462.1, read as the reverse complement.
GTAAATGTTCACATAGCCGATAATATATGTTATGTGTCTTTGGTAAAAAATCCCAGTATGTGTATATTGTTTTTTGTGAAAGTGATAGTGTCTACAAACTATGGTATATATACTGGAATTTTTATTTACTTTTTTATACTAGAAATGGTGGTGATCAGCGACTTATAGTGGGACTGATAGTGTGGCGGGAATTCTGACACTAACTGACAATGGATAGGAACCGACTAACTGACACTGACACACCAGTGACACTAATACAGTAATCAATGATAATACTATACACTGTCAGTGTACTAATGACACTGGCTGGGAAGTTGTTAACATTTTGGGGTAATCAAGCGGCTAAGTGTGTGCTTAGTAAGTGTTAATGTGTGTATTATGTGCTGCTTTTTACTAAAAAACTGTTTGTTCCTTCTTCCTGCTGTGTGCCCTGAACTTGAAGAAGGCAGAGACATACAGGTACGTCATTGTGCCACCTGTCCACAGTACAATGCGGGCGGGCGGTCCTAAAGTGCTTAACCACTTTAAGACCAGGCCTGCTTCTGACAATTTTTGTTTACAAGTTAAAATCAGTATTTTTTTGCTAGAAAATTACTTAGAACCCCAAAACAATATATATATATATATATATATATATTTTTTTTTTTTTCTAGCAGAGGCCCTAGAGAATAAAATGGTGATTGTTGCAATTTTTTGTCACATGGCATTTTTAAGCACAATTTCTTTGGAAAGAATACACTTTAATATGCAAAAAACACAATATAGAACCCAATTTTTCAGTAAATTATAAAAGATAATATTACATCGCGTAAATAGATACCTAACATGTCACATTTTAAAATTGCACACGCTTGTGGAATGGTGACATGCTTTAAAATCTCCATAGGGGACACTTTCATTTTTTTTTATAGGTTACCAGTTTAGAGTTAAAAAGGAGGTCTATAGCTAGAATTATTTCTCTCACTATAACCTTCACGGTGATACCTCACATGTGTGGTATGAACACCTTTTACATATGCGTGCGCAACCTACGATTGCATTCACTTTTATTTTTTTCTATTTACACTGCACCTTTGAATGTTTTTTTTTAAATCACTTTTATTGCTATCACAAGAAATGTAAACATCCCTTGTGATAACAATAAAACATGACAGGTCCTCTTCATGGTGATATCTGGGGTCTCTAAGACCCCAGATCTCTCCCCTGTCCGTGAAAGCATCAGATCAAAAAAAAAAAAAATTGATCTGATGCTTTCCAAAAAAAAAAAAAAAATTGTTTACATCATGACGTCACCCCCGACCTCCTAGATCATAGAGCTGAGGAGAGACAATCTGGTCTGTCTTCACTTCTGTGGCCAGGCGCACGAACCACCGGATTATTTCCCGGGCAGGTTCTAAAAGAGATCCAGTGGCTAATCAGCCGCTCTGGATCGCTTTTATTGAAAAGAGAATCGCCGGATGAAAATTTTAATATCGGGGTAATGGCTGACAGCTCCAGCCATAGCCCTGGTAAACTGCTTCAAACCCTTAACCTAAATGTACGTTAGGGGGTCTTGAACTGGTTAAACAGCTTAGCCGGCTAGTTCCTGGGGGAGTCTATTCCACATTTTCACAGCTGTTACTGAGAAGAAACCCTTCCAGCTGCAGAGGTTAAAAATCTTTTCCTCTTTTCCAGTCACAAAGGGTGTCCCTTGTCCTTTGCAATATAGTACTTTGCACCATGTTTACTATATGGAGCATTTACTGTATGTATACATGGTGTTCATTTACCACCTTGCATTTAACCACTTGCCTACTGGGCACTTTCACCCAATTCCTGCCCAGGCCAATTTGCAGCTTTCAGCACTGTCGCCCTTTGAATGACAATTGCACGGTCGTGCAACACTGTACCCAAACAAAATTTTAAACATTTTTTGAGACAAATAGAGCTTTCTTTTAGTGGCATTTAATCATTGCAGGTTTTTTTTATTTTTTGCTAAACAAATGAAAAAAGACAGAAAATTTCGAAAAAAAAGTTTTTCTTAGTTTCTGTTATAAAATTTAGTAAATAAGTATTTATTCTCCTTCCCTGATGTGCCCTGATTGGGCTGCATTGATGGACACTGATAGGCTGCACTGATGGGCACTGATGAGGTGGCACTGATATGCGTCACTGATAGGTGGCCCTGATAGGCGGCACCAATGGGCACTGATAGGCACCACAGATGGGCACTGATAGGCGCCACTGATTGCCACTGATAGGCAGCACTGATAGGCAGCACTGATGGGCGGCACTGATGGGCACTGACAGGCAGCTTTGATGGACACTGACAGGCAGCTCTGATGGACACTGAAAGGCATCATTGATGGGCACTGAAAGGCAGCACTGATGAGCACTGAAAGGCAGCACTGATGGGGCTGCACTGATAATCAGGACACTGGTGATAATCAGTGCCTTAATTATCAGTGTAGATGTCCCCTGTGTGGATTGCCGCTTACTGGCTCTCCTCTCCTCACACACTTTCAGGGTGAGGAGAGGAATGCCTATAACTGGCAAATCCTGTTTACACTGTGATCAGCTGTGATTGGCCCTTTACCCTAATCTGTGATCAGCTGTGTTCGAAGAACACAATAATCACAGCGTGCTCCCAATACGTACCCCGGGGTCTCACAGGGAGGCAAGGTTCTGGAAGGACGTCAATAGACGCCCTCCTGGAAATGTGCGAACACGCTGTAGTCATCCGGTCAGCATGAGGTTAAACACTTCTTCTCAAGGGAGAATAAATTCAATTCAGCTGAGCTTTCTTCATAGCTGAGCTCCTCCATGGCTCTGATCAATTTGGTTGCCCTTCTCTAAAATTTCTTTAGATTTCCTGATATTTGTTTTGTAAACTGGTGCCCAAGCCCAAAATTGAAATGTATATTTCAGATGAGGTCCTATTAATGTTTTGTACAGGGCCAAAAATATAGTTGCCAACATTCTTAAAAAATAATTAGGGACATTTTATTTGTATGTAGGCAAAATATTATTTTAATTAGGGGCGGGGCATTCATTTGTAGGTGTGGCTCCGCGAATAGAAAAAATGTGGCACGCGTAGCGTGCAGCAGTGAAAAATGTGCGTGGTTTAAATGACATATTGGGCGTGGCTAAAAGGGGTGTGGTTAGAGTCTGATGTGAAAGAGGGATGGAGGGAGAAGGAAGAGAGGGATGGAGGGAGAGAGAAAGAAAGTGAGAAAGAGGGAGAGAGAAAAAGAGAGAAAGAAAGAAAGAAAGAAAGAGAAAGAAATAGAGAAAGATAGAGATAGGGAGAGAGAAGGAAGGAAAGAAAGAAAGAGGGATGGCGGATCAAGAGATTATCAGAGACTGCAGACTAGATACAGGAGAAGGTCCGAGACTGCAGGCATTGTACAGGAGACGGTCAGAAACTGCAGACATTGTACAGGAGACGGTCAGAGACTGCAGACATGGTGCAGGAGATGGTCAGTGATTGCAGACATGATACAGTAGATGGTCAGAGACTGCAGACATAATACAGGAGATGGTCAGAGACTGCAGACATGATTCAGGAGATGGTCAGAAACCGCAGGCATGATACAGGAGATGGTCAGAGACTGCAGACATGATTCAGGAGATGGTCAGAAACTGCAGGCATGATACAGGAGATGGTCAGAGACTGCAGACATACTACAGGAGATGGTCAGAGACTAAGGACGTGATACAGGAGATGGTCAGAGACTGCAGACATGATACAAGAGATAGTCATAGACTGCAGACATGATACAGGAGAGGGTCAGAGACTGCAGACATGATACAAAATATGGTCAGAGATTGCAGACATGATACAGGAGATGGTCAGAGAATGCAGACATGATAAAAAAGATAGTCAGAGACTTTATACATTATACATGAGATGGTCAGAGATTGCAGACATGATACAGGAGATGGTCAGAGACTGTGGACATGATACAGGAGATGGTCAGAGACTGTGGACATGATACAGGAGATGGAGATGGCAGGCTGTAGAAGGGGCGGGTTACAGAGGTGTGCTGATTGGCTGAAGAGGCAGTGGGAGGTGGAGTAACTGCTCATCTAGGGACCTGTGATTGTAAACCCACCCAGAAGCACAGGGAGCAGCTGCTTGAATGCAGTTTAGAATCAGGGGACAGTCCACAACTATGGGTGCAACCCCCCCAAATGGGGTTGCAATGGTGGTGCAGCTCCCCTCAGACTCAGGGTTCAGGAACTGTGCAGCCACCATACAGGAAATGCATGGGCCAACTTACAGATACAATGAGAGGGTGACCCCAGCCCCCCCCCAGCATGCAATGTTCTTTCCATTTGCAGCACAGCATGCACCTCTGCCCCCACCTCACCTCCTTCTCTGGGCTGATTCATTCTCCCCACCTCCTTGGTGGGGGAGGGATGACTCTTCCCAGGATAAGTTATACAACAAAGATGTGAAGTGGTACCTCCCATCTTCCTCCCTCCGACTCCTCTGCTGCGACCAGCCAGGTACCGTGCAGATGGTCCAGCTGAGCCCTCCACTGTGTCCGCTCTGAAGCCTCTCCGATCCCTGGCTCTGCTCCTACATGATGGGCCAGGGCTGCCAGCTGAGGAGAGCCAAACTTGGGATAGGGAGTGCAGCGTGAATACACCAGTCCTCAGGGCCCCACTCCGGGGCATGCAGGGAAATATAGTCCGAGGATGGAGCAGGGGCACGGCCATAACCCAGTCAACCTGACTCAGCAACTCATGTGGGGGGCAAGGCATGATATAGCAGTGTTCTGTCAAAATGGAACAGCAGCAATCGCCCCCTCTAATGACGGCGGAGCAGGGAAACTTTGTTTAAGGGGAAACAGACACTCCAGCCCGGTTGGCCCCTGACCGGGACAAAACTGATTTTTTCGGGATACATCCCGGGATGGCCTAAGCCCGGGACATGGGGCTGAAATCCGTGAATGACCCAGGAAAATTGGGACTGTTGGCAAGTATGCGAAATTATATACTGTATCTCTCTCTGGAGTCTATACTTGTTTTAATGCAAGAAAATATTTGCTTGCTTTAGAAACTGCAGCTTGGCATTGATTAATATTATTAGGTCTGTGATCTACCAGAACACCCAGATGCTTCTCAAATATTGACTCCCCCAGTTGTACTCTTCCTAAAATGCATAATGCATGGTTTTGTCCCTATGTGTATAGCTTTACATTTATCAACATTAAAACTCATTTGCCACATGGTTGCCCAAACAGTACACTTAGGTCTGTCTGTAAGTTGGAGACATTTTGTAAGAACTTTATTGAACTACATAGCTAGGTGTTATTTGCTAACACTGAAATGGTACTAATGACAAACTCAACTAACTCATCTCAGCTAACTAAATAGGTTAAAAATAAAGGGTCTCAACACTGAACCTTAGGGTACGCCACTAATAACTTCAGACCGTTCGGAGTATGACTCATCAATTACTACTCTCTGTATACGGTCTTTAGAGTTGAAAATATTTTTATTGAAAACAACATTCACAGTACAAAAATAGAGCGGTAATTGACATCAGATATCCGCGAGCCCACTTATTGGCTATTGCCCACAGTAGGACCCGTGGAAAAAGATAACACAATATTTGTGTAAAAGATAAACTCATTATATCAGTAAAACTATTTCAAAGTATAAGAACATTGCTCCATGTTTCACTTAAAGTTAAAGAGGATTGAAAGATAGCAAAAGGAGGGGGAAAGCTGTGGAGAAGGACATAAGGAGATGGATAGACGGAGGAAAAAAGGAGGAGCTAGAGAAAGGAAAGGGGAAGGGAAGGGAAGGGTCTGCTGGATGGTCTCAGTCTCGCAGGATTGCTCATTCGATATGCCCAATATTATGGCTAACCTGAGGAAGGACCTTGTTGGGGCCCTAGTAATCTAGTTGTATATGATCTTTAAAGTGTAAGTTTACCTTTACAGAAAATTTATAAAGTGAACTTACACTGGAGCCCCTCCCCATAGCACCCGGTTCCGCTGTACCTGAGATCGGCAATCTCCCGTTCTGACAGATCGCATCGCCGCTTTACCATTCCAGGGATTTGAAATCCTTTCTCTCCTCTTTGTCTGTGATGACAGGACGGGCTACATAGGTTCTGATTGGTCGGTGCTGCCCAATTAGAATGCTCCTATACGTACCTCCTAACGGGGTACGTTTAGGAGATTGAGCTGCAGGGGATTTCTAAGCCCCGGACCAGTGAAGCGGCGACCCAAGGTGTCAGAGCGGGTGATCGCTGGACTACAGGTTAGCGGGACCGAGGGAAATGGGGAGAGGGACCTGTGTAAGTTCAACTTACAAATTTTTCTGTAAAGGTGAACTTACCCTTTAAGCCAGTTTTCTAATTATTTACAGACAGAATTTTCTAAACCTACAGACCTTATTTATTCATACAAAAGGAAAAAGATTTGATTCACAACTTTAGACTTTCATAAATCCATGCCGACTATTGCTTCGAATTTTCTAGCAAAAACCCATCTACTGTATGTAGCCTTTTATCAAACTTCTAACTATAGAAGTTAACAAATCACTACTTTGGCCTTGCGGCACTCCATTGGTGCCACAACAATCATTAGAGAGTCTTTTAAAAAATAGAAACAATGGCTTTAACATAAGAGCTTGTCTCTTCAAGAACACAAAGGGGAAAGGCATCTGGTGTAGATGCTTTATTTGTTGTCAGAGTGTTGAAATCACGTGCTTAAAGCTTGTATTCAGAGGATGGCTTTACTTTCATGGAGGACATCTTTATTATGGAACAGAAACACAGGAACTAGATACACCATACATCTTGTTATATCATAGAAGACAAGAACTATACACTATAATACTACAGCGCCACCTGCTGGTATAGATGGGTATAATGCATATATATCATATAGTGAGTTTATAAGCAACTTTGCTGTTGTACATTTCCAACACTCCTTCTCAACAGCATAAACCTTGTCAAATTAGATTCAGCTTCTTCTGGAAATAACTATGACGTTCCTTCAACAAAGGCTTGGTGAGTGCAGTCATCTCATCTGATGGGCAGTATTTAATGTCAATAACAACTTGCTCTTGATTCTCTCTCAGTAGGTGATACTTGACATCGATGTGTTTGGTCCTGGGTTTGACCCTTTCTGATTGTGTAAGCTTTATATAAGCCTGGATGTCTTCAAAAATGGGAATTGGTTTTGACATGTCTATCCCAATGTCCACAAAACCTTGACAAATCCATATCGCTTCTTGACATGCGTGTGCTGCTGCAATACACTCTGCTTCAGTTGGAGATAGAGCGACAGTTGTTTGTTTACCACTAGACCACTTTACCACCCCTTGGCCCCCCATGTGAACATACACTAAGGGTTTTGTCATACTTTATTTGCTGAAAGTAGCAACTGCTTTTTAAGGCTGGCCATAGACGGAGCAAATTTCTTTCCTGCAACCATAGGCTGCAGGGAAGAAATTTGCTTGATTCCCCTATCAACACAGACAGTGTTGACAAGGGAATCCCTCTGCTGGTGGGGAGCGTTCCCTGTTGGCAGAACACAATGATCAGTGCTAGCAGCTATAGCCACTGGCAGTGATCGCATGCAAAAAATCTGACAGGCTGGGTTTACTGAATTCGATCGATGGATTGACTTCAGTACAACCAGCCTGCCCATAGATGCATTGAATCTCAGCCGGTTGAACCATGGCTTCTCCCACCATGCCAGCAGAACACAGTGATTATTGATAGTGGCTATGACAGCAATAATCGCATAAAATATTCGGCAGGCTGGTTGTACGCAAGTTGATTGATCGATCAACTTGGGTACATTCAGCCTGCCTATACATGACTTGAATCTCGTCTGGTTCCTGCTGAGCCGGTCAAGATTCGAACCGTCTATGGCCAGCTTAAGCAGATAGAACACATGGCTCCCTATGAAATAAGCCACACAAATATCCTGTAGTAGTTATCAATCTCTTATGATTACACAATGCTCTATGGTTCCTTCCCCATACTGGAAAATTAATTTACTTGTGGATTTGCAGTCTGTGCAGTCCCCGGCCCAATCAGACACCACATATCCGACCAGTCTTGGATTTGATGTTGCTGGTAAGCCTGGTTCCATAGGAGTTTTCACTTCCTTTGCATCTTGCATATGGAATTGTTCCAAGATTTCAGAGATTTTCTGAGATTGGTTGAGAAGATAACTTCCATCTTCTCTCTCTGTTTGGATTCCCAGATAGTAGCTAATGTTACCTAGCTCTTTGATTTCAAAATCTGCTTTCAGTTTATGAACTATCTGATTGTAATCCCCTTCTTGTTCAAAACAAGCTATAATGTCATCAACATAGATAAGGATGTATATCCATCTGTCTTCTTGCTTTCTGAAGTAGAGACAGGGGTCTGCTTTACTTCTTGAGAATCCCTCTCCAGTAAGCACTTCATTCACTTTCTCATTCAACATCCTTGCAGATTGCTTAAGACCTTGCTCAAACCCTAGTGGTTGCTCCATGTAGAGGTCTTCCTTAATGTCTCAATATAGGAAATCAGTTTTAACGTCTAGGTGTTTCACTTGCATGCCCTTCCCGGCTGCAACTCTAATGGCTCGTACACACGGGACGACGATCGCACGTACGACCGTGTTGAATCGTACGTTGACGGTCGTATGTAGCCCACTGACATGCACACGACGGTCGTGTGTACAACG
>BLSH010130356.1:0-11005 GCA_018402905.1 Glandirana rugosa | reverse complement strand
AACACCAAATTTAACACACCTGCTCCCCATTCACACCTGAGACCTTGTAACACTAATGAGTCACATGACACTGGGGAGGGGAAATGGCTAATTGGGCCCAATTTGGACATTTTCACTTAAGGGTGTGCTCACTTTTGTTGCCAAAGGTTTAGACATTAATGGCTGTGTGTTGAGTTATTTTGAGGGGACAGCAAATTTACACTGTTATACAAGCTGTACACTCACTGCTTTACATTGTAGCAAAGTGTAATTTCTTTAGTGTTGTCACATGGAAAGATATAATAAAATATTTACAAAAACGTGAGGGGTGTACTCACTTTTGTGAGATACTGTATGCATGCAAATTGCAACACTACATACATTATATTAGATTTTATACTTTTGACTAAAGTTTCTCTTTAAGGCTGATCAGTTGGAGTCATAATATTGTCTTCTATCTGTGGTTATGATTGCTATTAATGCTGTACCCAGCTTCGGTGCTTAGCAAACACACCTCCTCTTTTCAGATAATCTCCCCTCAATCATATAACAGTTCTAAAGGGTACTAAAGTTAATGTATTATGCAGTTTCTGCTTAGTTTCTCATCTGTGCAGTAAGGATATTATCAGGAGAACAGCTTACACTACACAGGGAGTCATTTAAAAAACTAGATGTGTTATTTTCCTTGCAATTATGATGGCAAATATAGATCTAGCATACTGTAAGAAAGAGGTGATAATTTTGTTGTCTTTCAATAATGTCGTTTAGGATCAAGGGGAAAAAAGCTAAGCCATTATTGTGTAAACTGTACCATTATTAGATCTTAGGATCAAGGAGAAAAATTGGGTCCATTATCAGCTACAATAAAACTATTTTTAGTATTAATTACATTCCATATGTTAGTTTGCATGTAATTTCAAACACACTGGGGTTTTATTTACTAAAGGAAAATAGACTGTGCACTTTGCAAGTGCAGTTTCATTCTTTTTTCTTATTAAATGTAATGTGGTGAAGCTTCACATTGTATAGAATACCCAGTCAGGTGCTAGGAAGAAAACAAAATTTTGCTTGCACATGACTGGATGATAAGAATCAGCAGACAGTTGTAAGTAAAGCAGAGCTTTACCACATTTGCTAAGCTTTGGGGAAAATTAGTGCAATTGCCCTTGCAAACTGCACAGTCTATTTGTCTTTAATAAATCAACCCCACTTTTTTGTGCTAAAAGAGCCAAACAAAGGAGTCAGATGGATATTTTTTTGTGAAAATGGTCTTACAACTTTTACCGTGGCTTTGCTTACATTATTGCTTACTTTCTGAAAAGATTTGTTCACTATGTTCTAAAATAGATTAACAAAATCACAATCTTTGTGTTTTAAATTCTATCATTCATTATTACTCTTGTTTACTGAACAAGAAAGCAAGTGAACTGGCATATTTGTTTTAATATTTGCAAGCACCGTATTTTCAGTCTACTTCGGCATTCTGTTATGACATGGATGGTTTATTTCCATATTTTGAGGCACAGAATATGTGCCAGACTTTACACATCTGCTTGAGATAGTGTTCCAGTCTTTCTTGAACATTGTGTACTCTTTTTACAGTCTTGAGATTTTGCCAGTTCTATTTCAAAGCAATGCAATACAAATTATACACATTTTCCTGATATCAAGAAGAGAACAGATGGAAAAATAAGTAGCAATATTGTAGCTCTGTTAAAGTGGTTGTAAACCCAGGGGAAAACAAAATATGCAAGACAAAGGCATAATGCGCTAGTATGCATCATACTATTACAGTGCATAATAGCACATGCTATTACAGTGCATAACTCCTAAACCATACTTGTCAAGAGTCCCTATTTTCCTGTGACAATCCTGAATATTGGACCCTCATCCCGATCTGAGTCCGTCCCGACCGAAATCCCGGGATTTTGATCTTTTGGGCATTGGGACTTCTTCTAATGGCGCTGGCCGCAGCTTCTGGCTTCAAAAACATGGCCACAATATGGCCATGTGATCTCTTTCCAGCTCTAGGTCCCTTTCCCTGTGTGTTCAATGGAGAGGGGAGGGGTCTCTGATCCGTGCAGCCAATCGTCTTCTCTCTTCAGTGTACAAGTAGGCAATTCTCTTGTACACTGAAGCCGGTTAGCTGCATGGATCAGAGGCCCTTCCCCTCTCTACTGAAAACAGGGGAAAGAGAGCTGCATGCAGAATGGAGCTGTCGCCAACCCTCCACCCCATGGCCTGCTGCTGATCTGTGTCCGACTGGAGAGGCAGAGCCAAGGGACTATGCTGGGGATACCTGATGATGTAAGGAGGGACTCTGCTGGGGGCATCTGATGTAAGGAGGGACTCCCATTGAGGACACCTGATGTAAGGAGGAACTCCGCTGGGGACACCTTATGTAAGGAGGGATTTTGTTGGGGACACCTGATGTAAGGAGGGACTCCGTTGGGGGCACCTGATGTAAGGAGGGACTCCGTTGGGGGCACTTGATGTAAGGAGGGACTCCGCTGGGGACACCTGATGTAAGGAGGGACTCCGCTGGGGATACCTGATGTAAGATGGGACTCCTGTTGGGGGCACCTGATGTAAGGAGGAACTCCGCTGGGGACACCTGATGTAAGGAGGGACTCCGCTGGGGACACCTGATGTAAGAAGGGATTCCATTGGGGACACCCGATGTAAGGAGGGACTCTGATGGGGGCATCTGATGTAAGGAGGGACTCTGCTGGGGACACCTGATGTAAAAAGGGACTCCCATTGGGGACACCTGATGTAAGGAGGGACTCCACTGGGGACACATGATGTAAGGAGGGACTCCACTGGGGGCACCTAATGTAAGGAGGGACTCCGCTGGGGGCACCAAATGTAAGGAGGGACTCTGCTGGGGGCACCTGATGTAAGGAGGGACTCCACTGGGGGCACCTGATGTAAGGATGGACTCTGCTGGTGACACCTGGTGTAAGGAGGGACTCTGTTGGGGACAACAGATGTTTTGAGGGACTTCGCTGCGGGCATCTGATGTAAGGAGGGCTCTCCTGGGGCACCTGATGTAAAGAGGGACTCTCCTGGGGGCACCTGATGTAAGGAGGGACTCCGCTGGGGACACCTGATGTAAGGAGGGACTCCGCTGGGGACACCTGATGTAAGGAGGGACTCCGCTGGAGCACTTGATGTAAGGAGGGACTCCGTTGGGGGCACCTGATGTAAGGAGGGACTCCGCTGGGGACACCTGATGTAAGGAGGGACTCTGCTGGGGTCACCTGATGTAAGGAGGGACTCTGCTGGGGGCACCTGATGTATGGAGGGACTCTGCTGGGGGCACCTGATGTAAGGAGGGACTCAGCGGGGGACACCTGATGTAAGGAGGGACTCTGCTTGGGACACCTGATGTAAGGAGGGACTCTGTTGGTGACAACTGATGTTAGGAGGGACTTCACTGGGGGCATCTGATGTAAGGAGGGACTCTCCTGGAGGAACATGATGTAAAGAGGGCCTCTCCTGGGGGCACCTGATGTAAGGAGTAACTCCGCTGGGCACACCTGATGTAAGGAGGAACTCCGCTGGGGACACCTTATGTAAGGAGGGATTCCGTTGGGGACACCTGATGTAAGGAGGGACTCCGCTGGGGGCATCTGATGTAAGGAGGGACTCCATTGGGGGCATCTGATGTAAGGAGGGACTTTGCTGGGGACACCTGATGTAAGGAGGGACTTCGTTGGGGCACTTGATGTGAGGAGGGACTCCGCTGGGAACACCTGATGTAAGGAGGGACTCTGCTGGGGGTCCCTTGATGTAAGGAGGGACTCTGTTGGGGACACCGATGTGAAGAGGGACTCTGCTGGGGGCACCTGATGTAAGGAGGGACTCTGCTAGGGACACCTGGTGTAAGGAGGGACTCTACTGGAGGCACCCAATGGCGCCTGGTGGCAGGCGACATGGCAAGTGACATACTCAGGGCCCCTACTGATTCTGCATTATGGTGCGTTTAATGATTTCACTATATATTACATGTAATAATAAAAATAATGCGCTTCAATCATCCTGACACCATACCAACCATGGTGCCAGGATGATTTAAGCACTAACACTAGGTATTTGGAGTATCTTTATCTGCTGATTGATACATTTTGTGGAATACACATATTGCTATTGTGATGTAGGATCTGGGCCTGCTGTTCCTCCATCCCTCTTTCTTTCCTTTCTTCTCTCTCCTTCCCTCCCTATTTCTTCCTCCATCCCTCATTGATAACAGACTTGAACCACACCCCCTTTGAGCCATGCCCCCTCTTAAGCCACACCCCTATTTACTTTAAGCCACACACATTTTGCCACTGCACCATTCGCGCGCCACATTTTTCTCCTCCAGCTATGGCATGCCTACAAACAAATGCCTTACTCCTAATTAAAATTAGACCCAGCCTACAGACAATAACGTGTCCCTATACATTTTTGACAATGTTGCAATTATGCTAAGCTATGCAAGTTTAGGAGATATGCATGGTAGTTACAGGTAAGCCTTATTATGGGCTTACATGTAGGTTAAAGTGGTTGTACAGAGTTTACAACCACTTTAACAAAACCTAAATAAAATGAGACTGATCTTTAGACCTCATACTTGTTTATCTCTGATATTCAAACTTTTACAGACATACCTTTTGAGACGCAGTCTGTGCCAAACCTTTAAAGAGCATTTTAGAGAAGGTTTCCATCATGAACCTGAAATCAGAGTGTAAATGTGGTACGGGTGACCCCTGAGCTCCCATGATTTCCGAGTTGGGGATCGGGTCCCCCGGAGAAGAAGCAAGCATTTTGTCTAATGTTCTCTCCAGAAGAGAAACCGTGGATGCCGGGGAAAGAACTTGAAGGTTGTTGGGTTTCTGCGCAGGTGGGCTGGGGAGAATTTGAGAGCCCCCATCTGCCCCGGCATCCATGTCCTCAGGGGTATCTTTGTGGGATGGTGGAGGGTCAGTGGGCAGTGTGGCAGTGCCAGAGGCCTGATCTTTAAAATCCGGGGGCTTTGAGATGTCTCTCCTCACCGCTGCCGCATACATGGCTCAGAGGCCAGTGGAGATTTTAAAAAGATATATGACTTGGAATGGGAGTTGTGAAAATTCGATCCAAGACACTGGGAATCTCAGAAGAGCCACAAGGGGCCCTGTAGAATAGATTGCAGTCAGGACTGCTTAGCTAGATCAATTAGGCTGGTTAATATCGCTGTTTTTCATTAGCAGCATGGGAGATCTATTCTTCAGCATTCTCTGGACTGTTGATAATGTTCTTGTCTCCCAGTTTAAAAAAAGAGAGACCTTCAGGATGAAGAGGGATTAGGTGATGTGGGAGAGACAGTTCCCTGCTTTCTCCCTCCTCGAGCCTGGTATCAATTTGTAGGGGAGTGTAGGCCTCAGAACAGACATACCTTTTTGTGTGCATAAAATATGGAGATGGAAGGAGTTGGATCCCTAAGTATTTGTACAGTACAAGATAAGCAAGCAGAATCAGAAGTGTGGCTCAAAGACAGGCTACCCTATGCTGGCCATCGTTTTCAGACCATTCGACTTACACATTGATGTATCTCAGCTCATAATTCTGTGGTGCTGACTAGAGTTGAGCGGACACCTGGATGTTCGGGTTAGGCGGAACTTCGCAAAAAAGTTTGAGTTCGGCCCCAAACTTGACCCGAAATTGACCCCGAACCCCATTGAAGTCAATGGGGACCCAAACTTTTGGCCCTAAAATTGCTCTAAAAAAGTCATGGAAAGGGCTAGAGGGCTGCAAAAGGAAGCAAAATGGGGGTAAGAGTAGGACAAGTGTCCTGCAAACAAATGTGGATAGGGAAATAACTTAAAATCACATAAAAAAATAAAAAATGAAGGAGGAGGTGGATGTGGAGAAGGAAGTTGAGGAGGCGGTGACCGTGGCAGTGTAGGTGGAAGTGGCAGTGGAGGAGGAGGAGGTAGCCAACACTGTTTTTTGTTTTTTTCTAATTGGGGTAGCCCCCAAAATATTGGGACTTATTAAAAAAAAAAAAAAAGATCACTATCTGCAGACAAACCCAGAGATGTTCTAGCACGGGTTCACTTTTTCCATATAAAATGTAGCATGGTTTATTTTTCATGTTTCTCCTGTTACAAATTCCAATAAAGACGTATGTTCTATAAAAAAAAAAAAAGAATAAGTTCACTTAAGTATACCAATGGCTGTGTGAGGCCGGTATAAATGTCTATTCTGCACAAGGTACAGACAAGTCTTGTGGGATCCATGCCTGGTTCATTTTAATAAACATTAGCTTGTCCACGTTGGCTGTGGACAGGCGGCTGCGCTTGTCTGTGATAACGCCCCCTGCCATGCTAAGCACATGTTCAGACAATACACTGGCTGCAGGGCAGGCCAGCACCTCCAAGGCATAAAGGGCAAGCTCAGGCCATGTGCCCAATTTGGAGACCCAGAAGTTGAATGGGGCAGACCCATCAGTCAGTACGTGTAGGTGTGTGCACACATACTGTTCCACCATGTTGCTGAAATGCTGCCTCCTGCTAAGACGTCGCCTATCAGCTGGTGGTGCTGTTTGTTGTAGCGTGCTGCTGACAAAGCTTTTCTACATTTCGGCCATGCTAACCCTGCCTTCTGAGGTGCTGGAGGTGCCACAGCTGCGTTGGAGACCTCTTCCTCCTCCTCTACCTTCGCCTTGTGCTTCCACTGAGCCCCCGGTGTCATTTGGGAATGCCCTCAGCAGCGATTCTACCAGTGTGCACTTGTAGTCACGCATCTTCCGATCACGCTCCAGTGAGGGAATTAAGGACGGCACGTTGTCCTTGTAACGGGGATCCAGCAGGGTGGCCACCCAGTAATCAGCACAAGTTACAATGTGGGCAACTCGGCTGTCATTGCACAGGCATTGCAGCATGTAGTTGCTCATGTGTGCCAGGCTGCCCAGAAGCAAAGACAAGCTGTCCTCTGTGGAAGGTGTATCATCTGTGTCCACCGTATCCCCCCAGCCACACTTCAGTGATGCCCGCGAGCTGCGTTGGGTGCCACCCTGCTGTGAACACGGTTCCTCCTCCTCATCATCATCCTCCTCATCCTCCCGAACTGTGCCCTGGCTTGAAAATTTTTTACCAGGCCTATGCTAGTGCAGGAACCCACCCTCCGAGCCACTTGTGAATGACTGGCCTGATAACCGTGGAAATGACCCCTCTTCCTCCTCCTCTTCCTCCTGTGCCACATCCTCTTCCATCATCGCCCAAAGTGTTTTTTCAAGGAGACATAGAAGTGGGATAGTAACGCTATGAACAGCGTCATCGGCACTGGCCATGTTGGTGGAGTACTCGAAACACCGCAATATGGTACACAGGTCTCGCATGGAGGCACACTCGTTGGTGGTGAAGTGGTGCTGTTCCGCAGAGCAACTGACCCTTGCGTGCTGCAGCTGAAACTCCACTATTGCCTGCTGCTGCTCGCACAGTCTTTCCAGCAGGAGTTCCACCTTGTGGGCACGTCGCATAGGAGGCAGTGAGCGGGAAGGCGGAAGTTCCACTGCAGCGCAGACAGGTGAGCAGCAGCAGGGTGAGAATGCCGAAAGCGAGCACAGGCGGCCCGCACTTTCTGCAGCAGCTCTGACATATCCGGGTTGTTTTTTAGAAATTTCTGTACCACCAAATTCAGCACATGCGCCAGGCAAGGGATGTGCTTCAAACTGGCTAGGCCCAGAGCTGCTACGAGATTTCGCCCATTATCGCACACCACCAGGCCGGGCTTGAGGCTCAGTGGCAACAACCACTCATCGGTCTGTTGTTCAATGCCCGTCCACAGCTCCTGCGCAGTGTGGGGTTTATCCCCCAAATATATCAGTTTTAAAACAGCCTGCTGTCGTTTCCCCCTGGATGTGCTGAAGTTGGTGGTGAAGGTGTTACGCTGACCAGATGAGGAAGTGGTAGAGGAGGAGGAAGCGGAGTAGGAGGAGGAGGCAACAGGAGGTAAAGAGAAATGCCCTGCAATCCTCGGTGGCAGAAGGACATGGGCCAAACTGCTATCTGCCTCAGGCCCACCCGCCACTACATTTGCCCAGTGTGCAGTTAGCAAGATATAGCGTCCCTGCCCGTGCTTACTGGTCCACGTATCAGTGGTTATGTGGACCTTGCCGCAGATGGCGTTGAGCAGTGCACACTTGATCTTGTCCCCGACTTGTTTGTGCAGGGAAGGGATGGCTCGCCTCGAAAGATAGTGGTGGCTGGGAATCACGTACTGTCCATGTCTACCAGACGGAATGACAGCATTTCAAAGGCCATGAATTTTGAAATGCTGGCATTCAGGGCCAGGGATCGCGGGTGGGTAGGGGGGTACTTCCTCTTTCTCTCCAGTGTTTGGGAGATGGACAGCTGTAAGCTTCCATGGGACCGCGTGGAAATGCTTGGGGACGGTGGCGGACATGGTGGCATTGCTGTCACATCGTCTGTTTGCTGGGTGGCAGGTGACACTGGCACTGTAGAGGTGGAGGAAGAGGCCAAGGCAGCAGCAGAAGAGGAAGCAGAAGGAGCCTGAGACCTTTCTTGGATTTTGAGGTGCTTATTCCACTGCAGCTCATGCTTTGCATGTAGATGCCTGGTCATGCAGGTTGTGCTCAGGTTTAGAACATTTATGCCTCGCTTTAGGCTCTGATTGCACAGCGTGCAAACAACTCGTGTCTTGTCGTCAGCACATTGTCTGAAGAACTGCCACGCCAGGGAACTCCTTTGAGCTGCCTTTGGTGTGCTAGGTCCCTGGGTGCATTGGGCAGTAGCAGGCGTACTGTCTGGGGACGGTCGCTCCGTTTTTGCAACCTGCTTCCTCTTTTACTGTGCTGGTGCCTCTGTGCGACCACCAACTCTTCCTCCAAACTGCACACGTCACTCGCATGACCTTCATTCCATGTGGGGTCTAGGACCTCATCATCCTCCACATCATCTTCCACCCACTCTTCACCACTGCCCTCTTTGTCAGTCTGCACACTGTAGAAAGCTGCAGAAGTTGGCACCTGTGTTTCGTCATCATCAGAGACGTGCTGCGCTGGTATTTCCATGTCCTCATCCTGAAACAGAAGTGGTTGGGCATCGTTACACTCAATGTCTTCCACTTCTGGGGCAGGGCTATGTGGATGGTCCACGGAAAGCATACCAGCAGAGTCATCAAAAAGCAGAAAAGACTGTTGCATGACTTGGGGCTCAGACTGCTTGGCTGATTTACAAGGGGCTGAGGTGAAAGACAGATGGCCATGGGGTTCAGGTGCCAACTCTGTGCTTTCAGCAAGGGACCAGGTGGGAGACAATTTGAAAGAACTGGAGGCATTGTCAGCCACCCATTCTACTATCGCCTGTACTTGTTCTGGCCTCACCATTCGTTGAGCGGCATTCGGGCCTACCATATAACGTTGAAGGTTCTGTCGGCTACTCGCACTTGAGGAAGGTGTTTCACTTGTGCATGTAGCTGGCACAGATCGACCACGTCCTCTCCTTGCAACAGGAGCTTCACCAACACCACCAACACCAGCAGCACCATGACCATGTTCCTTATTTGACGCTCTCCTCATTCTGGACGCAAATGTACTATTTAGCACAAATTTATAATATTTTTTAAACCGGCAATGTAGACACACTTTTTAATTTTGTGCAAGAAATGCACAGCAAGGTGCAAATGTACTATGTAGCACTATTTTTTTTTTAAACCAGCAATTTTGACGCACTTTTTAATTTTGTGCAAGAAATGCACAGCAAGGTGTAAATGTACTATGTAGCACTATTTATTATTCTTTTTTTTAAACCAGCAATGTAGACGCACTTTTTAATTTTGTGCAAGAAATGCACAGCAAGGTGCAAATGTACTATGTAGCACTATTTTTTTTTTTTTTAAACCGGCAATGTCGACGCACTATTTAATTTTGTGCAAGAAATGCACAGCAAGATGCAAATGTACTATGTAGCACTATTTATTTTTCTTTTTTTTAAACCAGCAATGTAGGCTCACTTTTTAATTGTGTGCAAGAAATGCACAGCAAGATGCAAATGTACTATGTTGAACTATTTTTTTTTTTTAAACCAGCAATGTCGACGCACTTTTTAATTTTGTGCAAGAAATGCACAACAAGGTGTAAATGTACTATGTAGCACTATTTATTATTCTTTTTTTTTAAACCAGCAATGTAGATGCACTTTTTAATTTTGTGCAAGAAATGCACAGCAAGGTGCAAATGTACTATGTAGCACTATTTTTTATTATTTTTTTAAACCAGCAATGTCGACGCACTTTTTAATTTTGTGCAAGAAATGCACAGCAAGGTGTAAATGTACTAT
Organism: Glandirana rugosa; assembly: GCA_018402905.1. Taxonomy (NCBI): domain Eukaryota; kingdom Metazoa; phylum Chordata; class Amphibia; order Anura; family Ranidae; genus Glandirana; species Glandirana rugosa. The sequence goes on along the minus strand of BLSH010130356.1, from coordinate 701 downwards.
GTAGCACTATTTATTATTCTTTTTTTTAAACCAGCAATGTAGGCTCACTTTTTAATTTTATGCAAGAAATGCACAGCAAGGTGCAAATGTACTATGTAGCACTATTTTTTATTTTTTTTTAAACCAGCAATGTCGACGCACTTTTTAATTTTGTGCAAGAAATGCACAGCAAGTTGCAAATGTACTATGTAGCACTATTTATTATTCTTTTTATTTAAACCAGAAATGTAGAAGCACTTTTTATTTTTGTGCAAGAAATGCACCGCTGGCCGCAAATGTAGTATTTAGAATTTTTTTTTTAAACCAGCAATGTAGATGCACTTTTTATTTTTGTGCAAGAAATGCACCACTGGCCGCAAATGTAGTATTTAGAATTTTTTTTTAAACCAGCAATGTAGATGCACTTTTTATTTTTGTGCAAGAAATGCACCACTGGCCGCAAATGTATTTAGAATATTTTTATGCATTAGTAGGCATGGCTGTGATGGCTTCTAAGGGCAAACAAGTGAAACGCTTGTTGATTGGCTGCCCCGCAGCCATTCAAAAGGCGCAAAAAAATATCTGAACCCCGAACCCAGACTTTTTCAAAAGACTTGGGGCTCAGACTGCTTGGCTGATTTACAAGGGGCTGAGGTGAAAGACAGATGGCCATGGGGTTCAGGTGCCAACTCTGTGCTTTCAGCAAGGGACCAGGTGGGAGA